>RJWK010004770.1:9619-58251 GCA_004363435.1 Platanista minor
CCTTCCCCGCCAGGCCCACAGGAGAAGCTAGAAGATTCCCTTTCCCTGTGCTCGCTCCCACACCGCCATTCTCCAACTGTTCCTCAATCCTCAGTCTTTGGGACTGTAAGCTCGTCTCTGCTCTCATCTCTTCAGAATTCCAAGAGCACGAATGGCTAACACTTTGGAGTCGTCCCCCGACTCATATTCCTCACAATTTCAGCGGCATATCCTGGGGCCAGCCCTGGGACAGGAGCTGTTTAAAGGCAGTTCCACAGGGGAAAGTAACCTCCTTTGGTAAAAGGCTGCGGCATCTAGCTCTGTCCATCCTCTCTGATGGAAGCCATTTCCAAAGGGTAGAAATGAGGGTAGGTGAGGGAACCAATCTAGACTCCCTCCAGAAGTGCCCTGAAAGGTCAAGGTCTGTCCCAGTCTTCCTTAGAGCTCAGGTCAGCTGGGGTCTGTTGAAGGGGTCCCCTTACCTGAGGAGGGAATCTGTAGTAGGCAGAAGCAATAAATGGCCTAGATGGATGGGAATTGGGCAAGATGTTTCATCTTCAAAGTGCGGTTTCTCTTTGCTGGCCACAGATGTGTTCTGCTGGGATAGGAGTTGAGCATTTCCCAAAGTTCCACAGGCAGAGACAACACTGCGTCTGGCCAGCCCAGTGGAGAAGGTGCCTTTTTCTGCAACGCCCTGAAGCCCGTTGGCTGAGCACCTATCAGCTTTGCACAGGAGGACTCGGCTTTTCTCATAAATGTCACGCTGGGCCCTTATTTGTAGAATTATATCCTCCTGGTGTAGGCATTGTAGAGTCACCTTTTTCAACCCAGCAATAAAAATAAAAACTGGAGAGTCATAATTGTTATTCTATAGTGGTTTGAGAAACATTTTTTTGACTCAAAAAAGGCTTTTTTTCTTTTTTTAATCAAATTACTGGATATAAATCTGTAAACTCTTGGATGATGAAATCTTGTTTTATAAGAAGTTGTTTATTCTCCACCATTAACAAAGGATGTTTTATAGTCTTTGGTTCATCTAAGAACAAAATTTGGAGTCCTGGATATAACATTAGAAGAAATTCAGAAGTTCAGTTAAAGTTTTTAAAAAATTAATTATGGTTAGAAATTAGACTTCTTATGGTTTCTCCAGATTCATTTCTATGAACAAGTTAAATATTTCAAATTTAATCAGTGTTCAAGAAAATATGACAGTATTTAATAGTAATAACAGTGCTTCCCTGGTGGCGCAGTGGTTGAGAGTCCTCCTGCCGATGCAGGGGACGCGGGTTCGTGCCCCGGTCCGGGAAGATCCCACATGCCACGGAGCGGCTAGGCCCGTGAGCCATGGCCCCTGAGCCTGCGTGTCCGCAGCCTGTGCTCCGCAACGGGAGAGGCCGCAACAGTGAGAGGCCCGCGTACCGCAAAAAAAAAAAAAAAAAAAAAAAAAGTAATAACTAATTTCCTGCGTCTACTGAGGTTTTATTTAGGATTTCACATAGGTTATTTCATGTAATTTTTCAGAAAACCTATAAGGAATGTATTTCTTTCCTAATTTTATGAATGGAGAAATTGAGGCTGGGAGAGATTAAGGAGTTTGCCAAAGCCACCAAGCCATCAAGGATGCAGAGAAGGTATTTGGACACAAGGTCACATCAGTAAGAGTGTGGGATTTTAGTTGATATGTTAATTTTTTCTAAAAAGAGCCTCCTTAAGATTGGATATGAGATAGAAAGAAGGAAAAAGAAGGAAGTCAGCTGTCTTGCAAAAAGTGTAATATATACAGCATATGTGAAATAGCTTTAGGATTTTTTCCACCATGCATATCTTTAATTTTTGCCTTTAAGGATTAGGAGAATAATTTTTGGTGGAAGTTGCTCAGAATGGGCTATTTATTTATGACTTAAAATGTGGTATTTTTCCAAAAAATTTCTAATTCATAACAGAGCAGGAATTATAAACTATAGCCATAATATTTAGCCTACTTCTTTGAGCCAGCAAGAAATAAAGATTTCTATTTATTACAGTATTTACCACTTTGGTTCAAGGAGAATAGCCAAGGCCTTTAAACACCACAGAGAGATGATGTCTTTTGTATTAAAATACACCCACTGCCTACCAGCAAGTCTCTACTGAATGAAAGAAAAAAAATGAATGATTGCTTTTTGAACATAAACCTTTTATCTATATCATATTGAATGGACATTATGGACACAAATGGACATTCTAGACACAAAACACACACATAATAGCAAAGCTTTGTGGAAGTTCTACAAAATGTCAATCAACAAGTACTTTTTGAGCATCTGGTCTGTGTCTACCAGTGAACTAGGTGCTCTATACACAAACATACATTTTTCAAATAAACCTATAGGATAACTGACTTGTATCAAATTTATTTTGTTTCCTTTGCATATTTTGTGCTCATTATTTCTCAGATATTCAGGATAAAAAAATAAATTATTTTTAATAATAATTCAGAAATGGGAAAAGGAAAAACCAAGAAAAAAATCTGCATTGATATTATTCAACAACATTGGTATAGACTGAATTGTGCTGAAACCCTGACCCCCAATGTGACTGTATTTAGAAAGAGAGCTTTGGGGCTTCCCTGATGGCGCAGTGGTTGAGAGTCCGCCTGCCGATGCAGCGGACGCGGCTTCGTGCCCCGGTCCGGGAGGATCCCACATGCCGCGGAGAGGCTGGGCCTGTGAGCCATGGCCACTGAGCGTGCGCGTCCGGAGCCTGCGCTCCGCAACGGGAGAGGCCACAGCAGCGAGAGGCCCCCGTACCGCAAAAAAAAAAAAAAAAAAAAAAGGAATGCAAGGCTTCCCTGGTGGCGCAGTGGTTGAGAGTCCGCCTGCTGATTCAGGGGACACGGGTTCACGCCCCGGTCCGGGAGGACCAGGGGCACTTTGCTCATCTTCCATCTGTGTGAAGGTAAAATAATAACAATGAACCAAACCCTAAAATTTTTTTTGTTATTGTAAACAAAGAATTTGAAAGAATAACTCATGTAAGTTAATGGTAATAGATGCTTGAGAAGCCAGGTAGGAAATGAGAAAAAAATGGCTACAGTCAAAGGGAAGGTTCGGATGGTCATTGTGGACAGTCTTCATGATTGTGGGCTGTTCTTCATGGTTCTGCACAGGCCAAGGAGAAGGAGAGGAAAGTTCTGGAAACTCAAGGAGATGAGGGGGCTCTGGAACTGAAGGACCTCAGACCTTTACTGGAGAGTCAGGCCACCTCCAAGAGCCATTTCCTGGACACCAACTGAGGAAAACCAGCCCCAGGGGAGATTCCTGCCCCACTGACTGTCTTTGGGAGCCTTTAGCAAGGCTGCCTGGTGCACAGACTGCACTGCTGCCACCTTTGTTTGCAGAGACCAGCTGCCTATCCACCTCCATAAGTTGTCCCTTTTGAGTCGCTTTCCCATAGTTGAGAGAAGTTAAACACCCTCCTTGGAAACAGATGTGATCATTAGCTCCGTGGGGACTAAGTGCTATTGTGGTTTGTAACTCCTGAGGGCACATGGGTCTCTCCGGGTATGTGAGGGAAGCCATACATCCTCATCTCTGAAAAATTCACAGGCACATCTGGATGCTCAATTTTCATACCATTTCAGGGGTTCAGGCACATGGTTCTTTCCACAGTCCTGTTTTTCTATTGTTGTCAAAGTATAATTTACATATAATAAAATACACACATATTAAGTGTATCCTTGAAGGAATTTTGATAAATATATACACCCAAATAGCCACTGTCAAAATCAAAATCTGGGGGACTTCCCTGGCTGTCCAGTGGTTAAGACTCAAAATTTCCACTGCAGGCGGCACTGGTTTGATCCCTGGTCGCGGAACTAAGATTCCACGTGTTGCGCAGCACAGCCAAAAGTAAAAAAAAAAAAAAAAATCAAAATCTGGAACATTTTCATCACCCCCAAAAGTTTCCTCATGTGACTTTGCAGTTGGTTCCCACACCAAGTCCCAGCCCTAGGCAAGCACTGATTTGTCAATCACTGTACATTAGTTTTGCCTAATCTAAAATTTCATATAAATGGAATCATACATTAGGTACTATTTGTGTCTGGCTTCTTCTGTTAAGCATTATCCATGTTGCATGTACCAGTGGTTCATTCCTTTTTATTCCTGAACAGTATTCTTTTGTGTGGATCTAGCACAGTCTGTTTATCCATTTACCGTGTGTGTGTGTCTATTTTATTATTTTTTTTTAATTGAAGTACAGTTGATTTACAATGTTTCAGGTGTACAGTAAAGTGATTCACTTATACATGTATATATGTACATACATTCTTTTTCAGATTCTTTTCCATTATAGGCTATTACAAGGTATTGACTATAGTTCCCTGTGCTATACAGTAGGTCCTTGTCTACCTATTTTATATGTAGTACTTTGTATCTGTTAATCCCCAATTCCCAATTTATCCCTCCCCACCTTCTCCCTTTGGTAACTATAAGTTTGTTTTCTCTGTCTTCCACAGTCCGTTTTCTTGAACCCCTACCACAAACAACCACCCACCCTCAGGAGAGGGTTCCTCTGAATGTAGCCCCTAGACCATGTGCTTGAGAAACACCCGGGGTGTGCTTGAAAAATACAGGTTCATGGGTCCCCTTCTAGCCTCCCAGAATCAGTATTGCTGGGTGTGGCACACAAGACTATGCACTGAAAACACACTTCACAGAGGGCTCCGCTGCCCTCTGAGTTTGAGAAGCTCTGCCTATGGATTCAGGGGCCCTGGGTTAAGAACCTCAGTTCAAACAAAAGTAGATGATTTCTGGGACTTCCTTGGTGGCACAGTGGTTAAGACTCCACGCTCCCAATGCAGGGGGCCCAGGTTTGATCCTGGTCAGGGAACTAGATCCCACATGCATGCCACAACTCCCCAGAAGCTTCATGGAATGTATGGAGTGATCTGTGCCCCAGCCCGGCTCCATCACAGCTGCTAGCGTCCACATGATCTATGCACAGCCATCTGCATGTGTAAAAATATAATTTGTGCACTAACCTAAGCAGCCCTGGTGGATAGGAAGTTTCGAGAAAGCTCTGATGACTAGAATTTGTCATTTAGAGAAGCAGAATGCAAACAACTCCTGAGCATTGCTGGCTGCCCTGCTCTGGGAAAGGCATCCTGGCCTTTCCATTTTATGACCCACTATGAATAATTCTCACAATGTTTCATCTCCCTATTACTCAGGTGTCACAAGCTCATTCCTTTTCATCCCAAGGCCATATTTTAATACAATGTAGTAATGCTCCTCCTCCGGATTCTGCGTTTTTATTACCCATCACGACACCATGAGAGCGCTGAGGCATAGGTACACTACTGAGGAAGCAATTGGTGCACAGGAAATAGAACGGGGCTGTAACTACACATTTATTCCTCCTCTTCTCATTTGAGTAACTTTCTTTTTGGAAAGTTTGCTGACCAATTCATGGAGTGACTCAGTTTTCTACAGGAGACAACTACAGAATTATTACAATTATAACTACCCAGCTGTAATATCTGACACCACCATATTTATCAGAAGGCACACATCCAAGTCCTAAGCTGGTGTCATCCCATTAGGCAATTGTATAGAAAGGCTCTGGGTTGTGTTATGAATCTCTAAAACCTGGAACGTGTCAACAAAATATAAGGATCTTTTTCTTCACTTCAACTCTGAAGCTTTCAGACTTTGGACAAACCAAGATCAAGATGGCCAGTGTTTGACCTTGTATGTTTTACATGGATGCTATTAGTTATCATGTTCATGGAGACCTTGGCCTTTAGGGGGTCCTCGGTGTGGGAGATGTTACCAATCATGGAGAAAGACTAGTCAACAAATGGAGCTGGGACAACTGTGTTACCTCATGGCATCGAAATCTCAGGGAGGCCGAATGGAAGGTACACACTGTACTGACATTTTTAAGGGATCTTTAAAGGTTGATGTGACTCCACCTACACTTTCAACCTCCAAGATGATATAAAAGGCAGGCTGTCTTGATTCTGCAGCCTCTGGCACTTTTCTTTCCCCACAGGGCTGCTGAGACCACCAAATATTCAGATGTACTTCCATGAAAACAAAGGAAATTTTGGAGAAATATTTCCTTAGCTTCCTGTGATATTTGCCCTGGTCATTGGTTGGCTCACAAGTAAGCGATAGAGAAAGTAACCCAAGCTAAGTGCAGGTCGTCATCCTCACCAGTCCTCATGGCCATAACCAGCACTTGTAGTCTAGCTCAGCTTTCTACATGGAAAAAAATTAGATTTATACTTCTTCACACCATATAAAAATAAATTCCAGTTGGGAGTGAGATTAGATAAAAGTGAAATTAGATAAATTTTAAAATTTAGAAATTTTAGAACAACTGGAAGAAAGTACGCAATACTATTTTATTATTGGGGGAAAGGTGAGTTGTTTATAAAGACAGCAGAAATCACTAGAGAAGATATTGCTGTGTTATTATAAAAGTGCTAAACTTCTACATGATAAAATATGCTACAAACTAAGGTTAAAGACAAGCCACAGTCAGAGAGAACATTTTTATGGCAGATGAAGAATTTATATAAATTCATGTATATGCTATGAGTTAATAATAGTTAACAATTAGACAGTGTTTACTATGTGCTGGGCACAGTTCTAAACATATATAAAGGCACATTATGCTAATAATCACCCTACAGCTCTAAAGTAATCCTATTATTCATTTTTCATTCTACAGATGGGGAACCTTAGAATTTAAACAGCTTACTCAATATTACACAGCTGGTAAGGATCTGAGTCAGGACTCAGCAAAGGATACGAGCAATCAATTCAGAGAAGAAGAAATATAGTTGTTACCGACCAGGGTTCTCCCTAATCAATGGAAATTGATCAGAGGCTAGACAAGAAATTCAGGCAAGGCTTTATTGGGGCTCCTGCTGCAGCAGGGGCAGTGAGAACAAACAGCAGGTTCCCTTGCTTGCTCGCTCCCTGATAGGGGGTGAGATTGTTCCTTATATGGGGTGAGGGTAGGGGTGTGTCCAGGGGTCGTGCCAGGGAGTTGACTTAGGTGTTTTGCCCACCCCTTAGGTGGTGATGTGTGCAGGGGGCATGCGTAATGCCCTGCTTTTGCTCCAGGCTCTTCAAAAGTGGCAGTTGGGTTTTTTGGTCTCTTTGTATCTTTTGTTCAAAATTTGAGCAGAGTGCCCATGCATGCAGTTATTTTTAGTCCCATAGAGTTTCTTTGTATTTTGTTGCTCAAGGAGAGGTGTGTCCAGGTGCAAACATTGCAGCACTGCAGCAAAGGGTCCCAGGTCCCATGTCTCATAGTGACCAGTAGACTAGTATTAGAGAAGTATGTATTAAAACAATTACATACCATTCACACACATAGGATTGTCGGAAATCTAAAAGTCTGACGATACTAATGTGGCAAAGAAGTGGTGGGCAAGTAAATTAGCACAACCCCTTTGCAAGCAATTTGGAATACCTAGTGAAGATGCTTGGAGTTGGGAACCCTAGAGGGTCAGTTTTGAAGGTTCCTAAAGTCTAGACTGTTCCAGCCCTTCAATTTTTACTGTAGGACCCCTCTCACCTGCTACTGGATTGGGCAAGACCCTCCCCCATTTCAGTGGCTGCTTTCAAACTGGTCCTCTGTACAACTTCGGGTTTCTCCTGTTCTCCAGTTTTTCAGATCCTGCCTGGTATCTGTCTGTTTCTGTATAGATGCTGTTAACCTATGGGTCTGTGGTTTTTCCCTGCCTACTTTTTTGGGGTTTGTGGCAATGGCTCATCATCTGGTTTTGTTGTCAGTGTTGTCCATGGGTTTTGCTATCTAGTTGCTCTGGTTTTTTTGTTTGTTTGTTTGTTTTTGTGGTACGCGGGCCTCTCACTGTTGTGGCCTCTTCCGTTGTGGAGCACAGGCTCCGGACGCGCAGGCTCAGCGGCCATGGCTCACGGGCCCAGCTGCTCCGCGGCATGTGGGATCTTCCTGGACAGGGGCACGAACCCGTGTCCCCTGCATTGGCAGGCAGACGCTCAACCACTGCGCCACCAGGGAAGCCCCTAGTTGCTCTGTTTTTATGCCGATATTTTGAGAAACTAAAAAACTGTGTTGCCACTACCACCTCCATTTTCCTAGAATGTTTATGACATAAAGAACTAGAGGTAACCTAAAAGTCCAGCGAAGGGGATCTGTTTCATATACTATGGTACGCCTATAAAATGAAATAGCATGAAGCCATTACCAGTGGTACTCTGGAGCTCTCCATGTTGTAGCATGTATCAGTACTTCATTCCTTTTTTTTTTTTTTTGCCAAATCATATTCCACTGTATGGGTATGCTATATTTGTTTATTCATTCATCATTTGATGGACATTTGTGTTGTTTCTACTCTTTGGCTATTATAAACAGCGATGTTGTGAACATTCACATACAAGTTTTTGCATAGATGTATGTTTTTATTTCTCTTGGAATATATACCTGCTAGGTTGACCTTTTGAGGAACGGGCAAGAAGTTTTCCAAAACGATTGTACAATTGTATATTCTCACCAGCAATGTGTGAGGGTTGCATTTCTCCATGATTGCCAACACTTGTTATTGTCTTTTTGATTCTAGCCATTCTAGCTGATGTGAGGTGGTATTTCACTGTGATTTTGATGTTCACTTCCCTAGTGATTAAATGATGTTAAGCACTTTTCATGTGCTTACTGTCCATTTGCCTATCTTCTTTGGAGAAATGTCTATTCAGATCCTTTGCCCATTTTTAAACTGGGTTATTTGCCTTTTTGTTGTGGAATTGTAAGTGTTCTGTGTATATTCTAGATACTAGTCCCTTATTAGATATAGGATTTGCAAAAGTTTTTTCCCATATTGTGGGTTGTCTTTTCACTTTTTTGATAGTATCCTTTGAAGCACAACATTTAAAGTTTTTGATGAAGTCCAATTTATCTATTTTTTTCTTTTGTTGCTTGTGCTCTTGGTGTCATATCTAAGAAACCATAGTCTCACTCAAGGTTACAAAGATTTATGCCTATTTTTCTGCTAGTTTTTTAGTTTTAGCTCTTGCAGTTAGATCTACAATCCATTCTGAGTTAATTTTTCAATATGATGTGACAGAAGTGTGTAAATTCATTCTTCTGCACATGGATATCAGTCATCTCAACACCATTTTTTGAAAAGACTATTCTGTTTTCATTTAATTATCTTAGCAACCTTGTGTTACTGAGTCCAGGCTCATACTGCTCACTGCATAACAGGCCAATCGATTGAGAGACCAGTTGTTGAGGCAAGGAATAGCGGCTTTATTCGGAAAGCCAACAGACCAAGAGGATGGTGAGCTAGTGTCCCAAAGAACCATCTTGCTCAGGTTTGGATTCTAGTTTCTTTTATAAAAGAAAGAGGGGAAGGTGAGGAGGTAAAGTAAAAAAGACAATAAGTTGTTGCAAATATTTCCTGGCTCTGGCCAGACTCTGGAGGGGCTGTGTTAATTTCTTCTTTTCCACAGGTGGGCCTGGTCAGGATGTTTCCTGTGAACAAAGGAAAACAAAGATATTTTAGCTTAACCTTCAGACATGGGAGAGAGGCTTCCTGGAGATGGGCCATTATGCATACCTTAAGCTATTGGCAACATCCCTTTAGTGAATAACTTGTAGCAAAAGCAATAGAATACAAAGGTTAAAGAAGCACGTCCAATATGGAGTCAGGGTTGTTCTTCCCTATTACACTTGTTGGAAATCAGCTGATCATAAATGTGAAGGCTTATGTTTGGACTCTCAATTCTATTCCATTGATCCATATGTCTATTCGTATGCTGGTACCACACTCTCTTCATTACTGTAGCTTTGTAGTAAGTTCTAAGATTGAGAAGTGTTATTTCTCCCTCTTTGATCTTATTTTTCAACATTGTTTTGGCTACTTTGAGTTTCTTGAATTTCCCTGTGAATTTTAGGGTTGCATTGGCAATTTCTTCAAAGAAACCAGCTGGAATTTTGATGAGGATTGCAATGAATCTGTAGATCAATTTGGAGAGTACTGCCATCTTAATATTAAGTCTTCGGATACATGAACATGGGATGTCTCTACATTTATTTAGGTGTTCTTTAATTTCTTTCAAAAATGTTTGTAATTTTCAGAGCGTAAGTTTTGTACCTCTTGTTAAATTTATCTCTAAGAATTTTATTCCTTTAGATGCTATTATAAATAAAATTGTTTTCTTAATTCCCTTTTTTGATTGTTCATTGTTAGTTTATAAAAATACAATGATTTTTGTATTATATCCTGTAATTCTGCTCAACTAATTTATTAATTCTTTTTAGTAGAACCTGTAGGATTTTCTGTATGCAATATCATGTCATCTGAAAATAGAGATAGTTTTACTTCTTCCTTTCCAATATGGATAATTCATTGGTTTTCTTGCCTAACTGTCCTACCTAGAACCTCCAGCAAAATGTTAGAAGTGATGAAAGTGGACATCCTTGTCTTGGTCCTGATCTCCGGGGAAAGCTTTCCGTCTTTTACCATCAAACATGATATTATTTGTAGAGTTTTGTAGATGTCATTTATCAGGTTGAGGAAGTTTCCTTCTATTCCTAGTTTATTGCATGTATTTATCAATAAGGGGAGTTGAATTTTGTCAAATGCTTTTTCTGCTTCTATTTACCCATGTGATTTGTCCTTTGTATTCTATTGATATAGTGTAATACATTAATTGATCTTCAGATGTTAAAGCAACCTTCATCCCTGGGATACATCCCACTTGGTCATGTTGTATAATCCTTTATATATGTTACTGGATTCAATTTGCATGTATTTTGTCAAGGGATTTTGTGTCTTTTGTATACAAGATATGGGTCTCTAGTGTTCTTGTGATGTCTATGTCTAGCTTTGGTATCAGGTTAATATTGGACTCACTGAATGCATTGAGATGTGTTCCATCCTCTTCTATATTTTGGAAGAGTTTGGGAAGCATTCGCATTAATTCTTCTTTAAATGTAGAATTCAACAGTGAAGTCACCTGGGCCTAGTCTTTTCTTTGTGGGAAGTTTTAAAATTACTAATTCAATCTCTTATTTGTTTGTTATAGGTCTATTTAGATTTACTGTTTCTTCTTGAGTCAATTTTAGGTAGTTTGTGTTTCTCTAGGAATTTGTCTACTTGTCCAGGTTATCTAACTTGTTGGCATACAATTGTTCATAGTATTCATTTATAATCCTTTTAATTTTTGTAAGTTTGTAAGTAATATCCCCCTCTTCATTCTGATTTTAATAATCTGACTCCTCTCTTTTTTTCTTGGTCAATCTAGAAAAAGATGTATCAATTTTGTAGATTTTTTCAAAGAGCCAATTTTTTGTTTTGTTATTTTCTCTATCGCTTTTCTATTTTTTCTTTCATTTATTACCATGCTAATCTTTATTATTTACTTCTTTTATTCTTGCTTTAAGTTTAGTTTGCTGTTCTTTTTCTAGCTTCTTAAGGTGAAAGTTTAGGTTAAATTTGCGATCTCTTTTCTTTTTAATGTTCTCATTTATAGCAATAAATTTATGAATATTCCATCGATCTGGAGATGTTGTGCTTTCATTTTCATTCATTTGTAAGTTTTTTCTAATTCCTTGTGATTTCTTACTTGATCCATTCATTATTTTAGGATTTTGTTGTTTAATTTAATATAGTGTATTTCCCAAGTTTCCTGCTGTTATTGATTTCTGATTTAATTCCATTGTGATTAGAGAACATACTTTCTATAATCTCAATCCTTTTAAATTTATCAAGGTTTGTTTTACAGCTTAGCATATAGCATATATACCCTAGAGAATGTTCTGTGTATCCTTGAGAAGGAGGTAAATTCTCCTGGTACTAGGCGACTGTTCTATAGATGTCTGTTAGGTCTGATTTTTTTTTTTTTTTTTTTTTGCGGTAGGTGGGCCTTTCACTGTTGTGGCCTCTCCCATTGCAGAGCACAGGTTCTGGACACGCAGGCTCAGCGGCCACAGCTCACGGGCCCAGCCGCTCCGTGGCATGTGAGATCTTCCCGGACCAGGGCAGGAACCCGTGTCCCCTGCATCGGCAGGCGGACTCTCAACCACTGTGCCACCAGGGAACCCCCTAAGTAGATATATATTTAGGTAGTTAACAAAAATGTAGGTTAGATCAAAACAAAACTAGTTTACCTTTTCTAGGGCAATAAAACCCCCATCACTGTTGGGACTGACTCCACCCACTCTACCTTGACAAGGGGGTTACATCCTCCAGACTGTCAGCCAAGGGTGGGTCTGTGGAAAGGGCCCTGTTGAAAGCTGTTTTTACCAGGTAGGCTGATTAGGAATGCTGGGAGGTACCCCAAACTCAAGCAATTTTGCCTTTTTCCAAGCTTGGATTTTTTTATTTTTCATTTTTCCAAGTTTGGGATTTTTTTTCGTTCTCAAACACCCAACCTGTTTCCTGGATGGAGACCTAGTGGGATTAGGTTTGGCCACAAGTCTCTGTGTCATTTCCCGGGATATAATTTGGTGGGTGTTTTTGGCGGGGGGGGGGGGGGGGGGGGTGGGTGGAAGGGAGGCTCAAGGACCAGGTGATCGGGTACCTGGGGTCCTTTGGCTCCGCCCCCTCCCACCTCCCCTCGGTCCCGGCGGCGCGCACACGCGGAGGGGCGGGGCGGCGGGAACGCGCACAGCCGGCAGGCGGCGCGCACGGCGGGGACGGCGGCGGGGACGCGCACAGCCGCGCAGGGGCGCGCACGGCGCGCACGGGCGCTAGGGCCGCGTGGGGCGGCGGCGGTCTCGCCCCCCGAGAGGGCGTCGCGCTCGCTTTCCTTCTTCCGCCGCCGCCGCCGCCGCCGCCGCCACATCCCGGGCCGGCCGGGCGGCGGCGCCGAGGCCCCAGCGCTCCCCGGACGCAGGGACCCCGCGCGCCTAGCCCCCAGGCCCGCGAGGCCCAAGCCGAGCTTCGCCCCTGGGGCCGCGGAAGGGACCGAGGACCGCGGCAGGCTCCGGCTCCACGGAGGGTGAGCTCGGGGAAAGGCGAGGGCCGGGGGCGGGGGGCGGGGGGCGGTGAGCGTCACTTACTCCCGGACCCCGACTCCCACAACACCCCGGGTGGGCGGGAAAACGGGGGAGAAAACCGGCTTCTCTTTGCTACCGACATCCCCGTGTGTTTTGGCGACTTGAGGGCTTCCCTAGTTCGTGGGGTTAAAGAGGAGAACCTTCATCACGTTAATTATGCAATGAGGCGGCGTCCTTGCTGGGGATGCTGTGATCGTGGCATCACAGATACTCGGTGATCCATAGTTTACTTCTTTCATCCTTGCCTGGAATTTGCCTTTGTAATCGGAGGCGGAAAGAGGAAGAAAAAAATGTTCCACTTGGGTGCAGGGGGCAGGCAGACAGAGGAGGAGAGAGGCCAGGGAAGGAGGACCATGTGCAGCTTCCCTAAGTGCACAGTTAAGCACGTCTCTGGCGGGTGGGAGGGGAAAGGGTGGTTGGAAGTGCGTGTGTCCTGCCAGGTGGGCTCCCGGGTGCCCTCAGCTCAGATTTGGACAAAAGCGAGGCCTGTCAGAAGTTGGAGGTGGAGGCATAAATTTCTTTACTTATGGCTGGGAAGATGAACCAGGTCTTCCAAAAGCTGCCTTGTTATTTTCCACGTCTGCAGAAGACAGGAAAGGGCCGGGCACTGAGTGCAAAGCAACGCAGTCAGGTTCTAGTTAGCTGAGCGGGAGGACTGTCATAAAGGGGTTTTTTGTCTCAAACACCCCAAGGCTGGGGCCTTGGACCATAAAGAGTTGGTTATTGGTCAGTTTTCACTGCCAGAGTGAGAAATGTCTCAGGTGTCCTTAAAACCAGGCAGCTCCCTTTAACTCCAGGCTTATTCATTCTTTTCATTGACTGGGTTAAGAGGAAGAGACACGAAGAGGGAATGGTCTTCTCTCTTTTTTCCCATTATAATTAGGGCAAAGTCCATCCTGGGTCCAAATGGGAATTTCAAGATGGAAAGAAAAATCTTTCCATCTGTGCTTTTGACCCTCAAGGATAGAGTCTCCAAGAAATACCTAAGAGAAAAATTCTCTCCTTCCTTGGAATGGCAACTGGAGTTCTTGCAAAACTGAACAAAGAAAGGGAAGAATTAGTTACTACCCTGGGCAATTTGCAGTTATATTCAGATCATTTTTCAAATGCTTGAGGTTATACAGTAGAATAGAAACGGGGGAGAAAGGTCAATGCAGGACCTCATAGAAGCCAAGAGAGTGTTTTGTCCTGATACAGGTCTGGAAGAATCTGCATCTTAATCTTAACGTCTTCGTAACATGAAATTGCTTTTCCTTTTAATATTGAGTTCATATGAGTAAAGGGAAGCATAGCTAGACTGCTCCAAGCATCCCAGGCAGCTCGGGTTCTATTGTGTTTTAAATGAGTTGGATGTTTATTTTGCCAGGTAACTCTATTAAATCTGTAATCTCTCTAATTCCATGAGTTTGGTTTGTTTCCAGTTATTCATTCACGATATGACATTTGGCTAGAATTTACCAGGGTGTTAAAGCTTGAAGAAATACAAAACCCAGTGAACATCTTGCATTGAAAGATTTGATCATCTTATACAGGAATCCTTTACCCAATATCAAACATATAAAACAGGTATAATAGGACCTGATTATTTTTGCTCCAAAAAAATTTCATTTTTTCATACTAAGTTACAGGAAAGAATCTTTTAAACACCTAGCTCTTTTGGTACGTTTAGAATATGTATTCATCTGCCAAGCCATCCAAAGATAACCCCGCTCTGTGAGAGACCTGGCGTGCGAAATATACTTGAAAAATCAAAGTGGTTAACTGTTTCCCAAGCATAGAGCAAGTTGTGTTCAGTAAGTTGATCTCATAACCTTTAATGGTGCTTATTTGTTTTTTTAATCGTCCCATACAGAGACAGGAGGAGCCAGGAACCTCCAAGGCAAAGCAGATAACAGCAAGGAAATGTGGACCAGGCCTAAGAAGGTACGGAAGGGAGGTTGTGGACACCTCACTAGTTATCTGAGATCCATGTCACATAGCATTCTCCTTTCTTGTTCATATGGCGATTTCCGGAAGCTTAAACTCGTAAATAGGAGTTTGTACACGGATTCTTAGAAATGTTTTCTTAACCATAATCATAATAGGAGCACCCGCCTAGGCAGGGGTTTAGGTGAGCTGGGTACCTGCCGAGTGCAGTGCCTGACTTGCGGCGACCCCCGAAGACGTGTTTGCTGTTCGTCATCGTCACTCCTGGGAATCTGTCTTCACCTCCAGTTCATTCCCCAGCTGGCTAGAGTGAGGAGTGGGTTTCCATTCTGGTCACTAAAGGGTGAGCAGTCATTCTGAGGTGGTAAATTGTAATGACGATGGCCAAGTAGACAAAGGAAATTTCTGACCTTAGATTGAGAGAAACACTTACTATGAATTTAAAGCTCACAGTGATTGTAATAAGACTTTATATATTTTATAAATTCATACGCAGCATTTTATTAAGTGGTGATTTAATAATTTTGTTGATTAGGGAACACATTTTAGTTCAAAATCGAAAGAGCTGGTGGTGGAGGGTCCCCGCTGCTCCAGCCTCAGCTGTCTCTTGTTTCGCTTCTTCCTGTCTGTCCTCCCAGGGTTACTGGGTCATGGTGCATGACCAGATTCTTTTCGTGAAGTTTCCTTTGGTGTCTGGATAGGTTTTGAATGAATGTTTTAAAAACTGAACACTGGGCAGGTGATCCTTTCCCCGGGGTACGTGGGTGATGGGGGGTGGGGGTCCAGGAGTTTCCAACTCAGTAAAGGGCCCTTGACAAGGCTCTTCATCTGGGCCACTCACCCGTCGTCCTGCTCACTCTGCATGGGAGATGCCAGCCTCCTTGCTGCTTTGGGGATTCTGGGACCAAGCTCTTTGCCAGGTGCTGCGTGATGAGTCCCCTCCCTCTGTTTGAGCATCTTCTCAACATCATCTCCTCCGAGGTGCCCCTTCCTCCCTTACCCTCCTGTGTTATTAACCGTGTCACTTAGCGCCTGCCTGGTATGATCCTAGGCGTTAATGGCTCTATCTGTTTATGGCCTGTCTGCCTCTATTAGAAGCAAGCACCATGAGAGCAGGGCGGGTAGGTTGCTGTATCCCCAGAGCCAGGAACAGCTCCTGGCTCAGAATAAACCCTTGGTAAATATGGCTGAACGGATGAATGACATTTGGGGAAAAGCTGCTTTTTTGGTTTTTTCAATCTCCTCTCCTTTCCCTGTCTAGTTGTCTGTCCCTCTGTCTCCTTCACATTCAAGGAGATGAATGGAGGTTAACTCCTCGGTTACCGTCACCGAAGTCTGCAGGGCCCCGCGTTTTGTTTACTTGTGGATGCCTTTTTAATTCCCTTTTCTCAGTCTCATTTCCTCTCGTCCACCCACACAAGAAATCACTGGAAAGGTCATCCTTTCCTTTCTTTGTGTTTTTGTAGAATGTGTATTTTTGGTTTCAGCGCCTGCGTTTTTAATTTACGTAAATGGCACTGTGTCATATATCTCATTCTATTTTTGCTGTATTTCCTTTGCACCACGGTTGTGAGATTTATCTGTGTGGTTGTGTGCACACTAGACCACGTCTAGGCCAATTGCTTTTAAAAAAATTTTAACTCTGTTTGAAACAGTTAAATGGGCTTATTTACCACAGGAGGAGTGAATGTGCATAGTAAAAGTAGAACTAGGAGAAAAACAAGTGGAACTAGGCAGGTGGGAGTCAAACTCTTCTGCACAGATTCAGAAGGATTGTGCTTTTGGGTAACAACTCGAACACGGGGGACAAGCCACTGGCAGCTGAGCAAAATGGATGCTTTCAAAAAGCATCTTTTTGAAAGTGCAAGGGAGGCCGAATTTGCACCAAAAGTTGGTAATAGTACCAGAGTCACTGTTAGTCATTACAAACATGTCATATGTGTGCTGTCTTCCTTACAGTTTAGAGAGAGAGAAGCAGCTTAGGATTTCTTGCATGGTTAGTGGTCTTCCTGCATACCTGACCCTGCTTGCCCCATATGTCCGTCAGTTCTTTAACCACCACTTCTGCCTTGTGGGTTTTCAAAGAGCCAACCTTCTGGCTTAGTTTCAGAGCCTGACATCTTGACAGGTGCAAATCCCACGTAATGATCAGGAGTAGGGAAGCTCTGCAGACGGCCAGGGTGCACGCTCAGGTTCACCCCTATTAGCTGCAAGAGGCACATTGGGAGTTGTCTTGGCTCCTTGAACAAGGGAGAGTTAATTACAGAAAACGTCAGGCTCTTTAAAGGCTGTTTGTCACCTGGCTGCAGGGAGAGCAGTGGTCGTTCCAGAGCCGAGGAGGGAGGACCGTGGGTGTCAGGCCCCAGACTCTCTGCAGACGGAAACAGTGAGCCTCAAGGCTGTTGCCCGTGGACAGGAGGCAGACCCGTGGGGAATTCGTACGCTCAAGGAAACACTGCAGATGGCGGGCAGGCCGGGAGGAGCTGGGGCTACAGGAATTTGGAGTGACTTTCTTTTTGTTTAAAAAAAAAGGGGGCAAATTTTCCTGAGTTTTCCAAGGTCAGCCCAAAATTCTACAGGGGCGGGTTACCTATAGATGGGAGGGCTGGAAAGGAGGGTAAATGGGAACAGTGATGGAGCCCTTCATTCTAATCAGGCCTCTTTAAGCTGCTCATTCAGACCCTCAGTAGACAGTCTCAGTTGACAGACACCCTTTTGCTACCGGTTTTCCTTCTCATACTGTAAAGAGGTGGTGGGAAGACAGCTGTTACACTAAAAGGCCTAGAATCTGCATTTTAACGAGTTGCCCAGCGGGCAGCGGGGGCAGTAAAAGCTGAGGAGGCCCGGGGGCTGGAGCAGCAAGCAGCTCAGCCTGGCCGCTCACTGGCATCCTGAGCAGAGGTTTTCAAACTCGCCCAGATTCAGCCTCGCAGGTTTGCCTAGATCCTCCTCCACAGGTTTGCATTGTCTCTGCTCAGGTGCTCTTGGGGCCCAGGGTGTTGCTGTAGTTTTCAGAAGCTCCCCAGGTGGTGCCAATACACAGCCAGGACTGGGAGCCACTGCCCTAAACATAAGGTCGGACACCTTAGCAGATGATCGCAGAGCAGAAACGCTGCCTGGCCAAGTGGACACACCCCTCCGTAGGATTCGTCAAAGCCTAGCCCGTCAGGTACTGTGTCTCTTACTGGTTCATTGGCTGGTTTTCAGAGACCGAGAGGGTGATGTGATGGGGAGCATTTAGCCTTTCTGCTTGGGCCCGATCGGAACACCACCTGTGGCCTGTGGAAGTGACCCTGGGGCTGGGGCCTGGCTGAGGGGATCGCTGTGCTTGACACCTCTGACTCTGCTGCCAGAGAAATAGTTCCAAGATGTAAGTCGGATCACCGTACCCCATCCCCACTCACCCACAGGGCGACCGCTCCCCAGGGCCCAGCCTTGTCTGACCACGTCTGCCAGGGCTTCTCCCTGGCCGAGCTCGGGAAGCTCGTGCCTGCGCCTGGGCCTCCATTTGTGCTGCTCTGCAGCCCGGTGCCTGGGTCTCCACCCCTCACCCCGTAGGTCTCTGTGCCGCCCCTGCCCTCCGTCTGCCAGGTCCCGGCCCTTGTGCTTTCCTCTCACGGCACCACGTCCTCTGCCTCATCTCACGTCTTAGGTAGAGTCTTTGTTGGCCGCGGGTCCCCCGGCAGCCTACCAGCTCCACAGGACAAGGAGCGTGTGCGTGTTGGGGGTGCTTTGGGGCTCGGTGCGATGTCCCTGCGCCTGTTTTGTGGGATGAATGAGGACACCTTTTCGTGATGAGCTTGGTAAATGACCGTTTCTCGGCTAGTGTGTCCTTCAAAATGCATGCAGGTGCACGTCTCTGTGTGTGTGTTTGTGTGTGTGTGTGTGTGTGTCGGATGTCGTAAGTGTAGAGATAGTTGGGGCGTGTGGAGCGGGCCCGGGCTTCAGTCTCACTGGTTCTGGTCAGCATGGGACTTGGAGAGCAAGTCCTGGTTCGTCTAAATTTTTAACCAGCTTTTACCTTGACAGCTTCTTCACTTGAGTCTGCGTACGATTTGTGAATTTTCTCATTATAGACCACGAGAAAAAAAAGTTAGGTGCTTCAAAACGGTCCATCTCTCCACTCGGCTGTACCACCGCATGTGCCCCCCTGAAAAGCATAATAAGTAATGCAGTGTTTCTTCGCAGCCCCGGGGAAACTCGCCTCCCCTCTCCCCAGTCCACCCTGCCTTCATCTGGGCTGGGACAACCAGCCTCCCAAACCCCTGCTGCTTCTATGAGAGGAGCCGTATTTGATGTAGTGAAAGTGTCATCACCCAGACGGAGGGTATCTGGGGAGGGAGGGGAGCGGGGCCAGGCAGGGGCTCCAGCTCACTTGTAACCCTTTATTTCCGTTAAAAGACACAAGTACGTACAGCAGAACTATTAGAACCGAGCATCTGAAAACAAGTATGTTATATTATTCTATGTTTTAAATATTAAATCATTTTAAAAACTGAATTAAAAACAAACTAGTGAGGACAGAGATGTATTTCCTAAACACTCATATACATATTGCCTGTCCATTCACCACATTCTTTCCTGGCTGGAAAAGTATTTACCATCCTTTGCCCCATTTTACAAAGTGGTAAGGAAACTGCTGTTGGTGGTAGTCAGGTAGGAAAAAAATTAAACAGCAGAAATAAAAACACCTGGGTCCACATATGTAGGTGGTATTTTCTGTATTTTGGTTTTTTATTATAAAATGGATATATGCTTATTCCAATAATGTTTTTAAAACACAGAATTGAATTATACAAAGTAAAAAATGACTCCACTCATCCTCAAGATTTTATTCTGTGCATCACACACATGTTATGTGCGTTTGTGTGTATATATAATCACACACATTCACATGTATGTATATATAATTCTTTTTAACTAATAGGATCATACATTCGATTCTGCAACTTGCCCTTTTTCGTTTACTGATGTATCTTGATACTTCAGAGCTATGTAATTGGCTTACCGCCTTTCAGCGTTGTTTTATTTAAAATATAGAAAAAAAATATTTTGGATCCTCCTCCGGAAGGATCCCACGTGCCGCGGAGCGGCTGGGCCCGTGAGCCGTGGCCGCTGAGCCTGCGCGTCCGGAGCCTGTGCTCCGCAACGGCAGAGACCACGGCAGTGAGAGGCCCGAGTACTGAAAATAAATAAATAAATAAATAAAATAAAATTTTATTTTCAAGTAATAGTGAGGTCCTAGTAGCTTTGGGTTGTTTTCTAGTCTCAGTTAACGCATGTTAAATATATAAGCACTCACGTGGAGACTGCAGAAATATTTTGAGGTTGAACGGGGGCCTCATAC
This sequence comes from Platanista minor, assembly GCA_004363435.1. Lineage (NCBI taxonomy): Eukaryota > Metazoa > Chordata > Mammalia > Artiodactyla > Platanistidae > Platanista > Platanista minor. Next base: position 29,913 of record RJWK010004770.1, read on the forward strand.
TTTAGAGAGTTTGGACCTTGGGGTGAAAGGTTGAGCCAGGTGTCTTCTAAAGCACCTGCCAGCTCTCCGAGTTTTCCCGGTAGTTTCTTGGTTGATGTCGTCGCCCAGCAGTAGCGAAGGTCGTCTGGCGGCGCGCTGGGCGCTGTGCTGGCCGGGCTGCTCCAGCACGAGTCCACATGCCGCCAGGGGAAGCAGAAGATCCAGGCTGTGGTGGTGCCGGGAAGGGAGCGAAGCTAGGTGAGGACGGAGGGCAAATCAGGGTGGCCAGCAGGCAGGGCTGAGCCTGCCTGTGCTGTGCAGCGGGGGGAGCAGGCCCTGCCTGGCGTTTACAGGGGCCCAGTGGTTGGTTGGTTTGGCTGCACCGCAAGGCCTGCGGGATCTTAGTTCCTCGACCAGGGATTGAACCCGGAACCTCCCCCCCCCCAACCCCCGCCCCGGCAGTGAAAGCGCCGAGTCCTAACCACAGGACCACCAGGGAATTCCCTCCGGGGCCCAGCGGCTGGGAGAGCGCTTCACCCACTCCCCACCCCCTGCTACCCTAGAGCAGGCCCCCCGCAGTGACCACCACAGGCTGTGTGGCCTGGGCGGGGACCGCAGCAGGGCACCGGGGTCATTGGCAGGCCTGAGTCTGGTCTGCACTCTAAGCGGCCGTATACTCTGCTTCCCAAAAGCTTTTGGCAGGGGCTGGGGTTTATGCTCGCGGAGCTTCCCAAATCGGAGCTTCCCAAATCTGCAGCCCCATCACAATCCCCACCCCTACCCGGCCCAGGCAGGCCGTGAAGAGGGTGAGAGGCGGGTGGGTGCCTTGCAGACACCCGATTATCCCGATGCCGTGGCTGGGCTTGGAAGGGGAGAGGGCTCTCTGGATGTTTTAGTGCAGTAGGAGTTTAGCAGAAGTCACTTTAGAAGTGGAACTTTTTGGAAATAAAATTGCCATCTGGAAGAAGAAGCGGGCAGATACATTGTACGTTGTATCCGAGGTGCTTTGGCAGCCTCTGTCTCACAGGGGCGTCCCAACACATTGGGGGGTATGCAGGCAGCTGTTCTGTCCTAATCTAGTAGGGGGCCCAGAGAGCTAGTCTGTGACTAACCCCCAGACACCAACACGGAGAAGGGACCAAATCCTGCCCCTGCCCCTGCCCCACCCCCGCTTCCAGGTGAAAGTAGCTGTTGCTTCTTACTTTAAATGAACACCCAGGGTTAGGAAGGCAGGCGGAGCTTCACCACAGTGCAGGTCTCACTTTCCAAGCAGTCCAGAGGTAGAAATCCTGCCCCTAAGCCTCCTGGCTTCCCTGAGGGCAGATGGGAGCCGCCTTTTCATGTCAGGCTGTTTATTTGTTTTCCTACCTTTATGTGCAGGTGAACCAGCGAGGTGGGTGGACTCGAATTAGATCCCTTCAGAAGACTAGCTCGCATTGGAAAGACCGGGTCCTTAAATCACAAAACCTCCCCAAGTGCCTTGCCGGGGGCCAGGGCTGGCCTGATGCCTGGGTGGCACCCAGGTGCGGGAAGCCCGGAGGTCAGCAGGTTGAGCGGGGTGGGGGGGCGGGGGAAGCTGAGTGCCAGTGCCCGGGGCTCTTCTGTGCCCTGCCCTGCCCTGCAGGGTAAGGTGTCTGTGTGAGGGGGGGCAGACCCCAGTGACTCCCCTGTGTCTGTGCTCACTCTGCCACAGCACAGTGTGAATCACAAGCCCCGGGCCACTCAACACTGGGGCCTCTTCCTTAGCCTCAGTCTTCCCGAGAACTGGTGCACAGATACAGATGCTTCTGGGCACGTTGTGTACCACCCGCCTGGTGCTTGTCCGCTTTCTCTTTACCCACTCTCCAGCCCACACTGGTCCCTCCACCCCTCTGTTAGAAAAGGCCTGAAGCCGGGCTTCCTCAGTGACTGGTGAGGATGGACCCCACCAAGTGTCCTCGTCTTGGAGGGCCCAGCTCAGCGGACTCAGCCCTGAGGGGCCCTGTGCCCTCTGGGCCATCTGTGCCCCCCTTGTCTCTAGAAGAGAAAAGCTAGTAGCCTGGGCTGAGGGTCTGGCCTTTCTTTTCTTCTCCTCTTGGGCAGTTCACACTGTTAGGTTAATTTCTAGGTATGTGTCAGTTAAATAGGAAAGTCACCAAGGGTGCCGAGGGACCGACCAATTTCTGTTTATACAGGGTCTGCTCCAGGCCAGGTGGTCCTTTTGGTGCAGTCTCTCATTTAATCCTCGTGACCATCCTGGAGGGAGGAGGGCCTTGTCTCAGGGACTGAAAGCCACAGCTTAGGGAGGGTACGTGACTTGCTGAGTCCCGGAGCTAGCAAACGGTGGGGCACTCCAGGGCTCTGCTTTGTGCCACGTGGCCCCAGACGAGGCGTGGCAGAAGGGGACAGGGAGACTGCAAGAGACAGGCCAGCTGCTTCAGGCAGTTAGAGCGGGAGCGGTGTTCACCTCATTGGGTAGTGTTGCCAGATAAAATGCAGGTAAATCGGGAATTCAGAGAAACAGCAAATAGCTTTTTAAAGTATAAATGTGTTTCATGCAGTACTGGGGACATAGTTATACTAAGTACTAAAAAAATGATATGCTTACCTGAAATTCGAACTTCACAGGGCACCCTGTGTTTTCATGTGTTTAATGTGGCAGCCCTACCAGGAGACCCCGGGAAACATGGTGCGCCCACTGCATGGAGACCTGAGAATGCAGGTGCAGGTGTGGGCTGGACTGCGAGGGGGAGCTCCCCATCGCAGGCCGGAGAACCCCTTGCGGGAGGGAATCCAAGAAGCAGTGAGGGCCTCAAAGGCAAGGATCTGTCGTTGAGGCAGGAGGAAGGCCGACGCCCGGGCCCTCGTGAGCCCTGTCCACCAGGTGCACTCAGGCCCCGAAACTGGCTGCCGTCAGCGCACGTGCAACAGACTAGCTGCTCCCTGCTGCCCGGGGGTGATGGACGGGCCCGACAGCCGGCGGACACCAACCCAGCCCAGCATGATCTCTCTCTCCAAGTGGCTTGGTTTGGCTTCAGGAAGCCCCGTATTAATGGTGACACGAAGCACTTTTTTGTCTCTCTTGCAAAGAATCGAGTGGGACTTCCGGTTCTTCTGTGTCCCCAGCAGCAGAGTGTAACCGTGTGACCCGCTGAGGACCCAGGTGCCCCACGTCACTCCCGGCCAGCGATAGCCTGAGAAACGCCCACCCCCGAGGTTCCGCGCAGGCTCTGGCGGGCAAGTGGGCGGAGCTGGGACGCTCCGGGGTTCGTTTCTCCGGTTTCAGAGATTCTCTACAGCTCAGTGGGTGTGGCCGCAGCTTGTCAGCGAGTCAGGATTTTAAACCCAGCCTGCTTGGAATCGCCTCAGGATGGCGTCTGCCCTGTGAGGATTACCCAAAGGTCCGGCCCGCGGCAGGCCCCCTCCTGCCCCGGCTTCCAGGCCCTGGCAGGTGCCAGATGCCAGGGACACAGTAGCCTGGGCCAGAAAGAGTCAACAGGCACATCTGCAGAAGTGAAGTCTTATCACGTGTTCCAAGACCAAATAGAAATGGCTCCTTTGCGGTAAAGTGTTTTAAATTTTATTTAATTATCAACTTGATAAGTTGCTATTAATTAAAAATATGATGTTAAGTTAATAAGTCAAAACACCCTTGGTATCAATAGAAAAATTTTCAGAAATATTTGTATTGAGGCTATTAACTGAAATTGCCCATTCTTTTATTACCTTCTGTTTAATTGATTTATTTGTAAGCAGCAGGGCCATTTTGCTTGTGTTTTCCAGGAAGAATCACTGAATGGCTGACATTTGACAACATGCACCACCAGTGGCTTCTGTTGGCCACATGCTTTTGGGTGATTTTCATGTTCATGGTGGCCAGCAAGTTCATCACACTGACCTTTAAGGACCCTGATGGTAGGTACACCTCCTCATGGAATGGATTTTGGCGAATTCAGACCTTGCTGTGGTACTCTTCCTGGGTACCTGCTTGGATGAGTGGTGACACGGAATCAAGTGGCTCTGACCCAGAAGGGACTTGGAGGTCATGGCGTCCAAATCCTTGATGTTGCAGAGGTTCGGGAGAGGAGGTGGACGGGGATGAAGGGGTCTTTCCCCTCTCAGTCTGTGGGTTTGGGGACCAGCCCTGCTTGGTGTCGTTGAGAGATGCTGCATATGTGCCCCGTGATGCTGCCTGCTGGTGGCCACGTGTTTGAAGGTCACCTTCAGTGCCCCGGAAGGAAGGTGGTCTAAATATATGTGTGTTGGGTTGTCCTCGAGGATTTATTTTAACTCCCCTTGACCTGATGTAGGCGTTCTGATGAGGACATATTAAGAGCACGCAACCCAGCCTCAGAAGAGCTGCGTCTAGTTCGTGCCCTTTGCCCTTTGCTTACCGGGGCCTTAATATTTTTTCTGTGGAATGGGCGTGCTCCCTGCTCTGACAGCTCCAAGCCCGACCTGGGCACCGTGTGAGTGACCTGTGAGGTGCTGGGCACGAGTGAGGAGCTGCGGGGACAGTCATCTTGAACGCTGAGGCCACTCCTTCAGGGGCAGCATGAGGCAAGGCGCACGGGAGATGTTGAAAAGGCTCGTGAGCGGCCTTAGAGTGGCCTGGCACTGCCATCCTGATAGGGAGGAAGCGCACAGCATCTTTATCCTGCACGAGGCTTGGCATGTCCACCTGCAGGCAGTGGCCCTTGAGGAAGGGAAGTAGAAAAAGGATCACACCAGTCGTTTTGCTGATTTACGCCCCGGGGGCTGCACAGCCCGTGCCGTTTGTGTGGCCAGCAGGCTCCGGGCCCTGCTCGTCCTGGAGAGCCCCCGGGGGTGTCCCCGGCTGTGCTGAGGCTGCCCAATGCCCCGCACCCCCTGCTTCCATCCTCCCTGAAGAGGGGCAAGGTCGGAAGGCAGATCTGTAGGCAGAAGGGGGAGGCGCTGAAATAAGCCCTCAGGGTGGTTCTCAGCTCCGCAGTTTCCGGTCAGTAACATTATCGGGGCTCAACTGGCTGTCATCTCAGTCCTACCCTCATCTTCCAGGAGCCTGAGAGGCTTTCACAGCCTGGGGAAGGTGGAGTCACAGCTGCAGGCATCTGGGGTGGCCAAGAGCATCACAGGGTATCACGGCTAATTACGGTCACACTGGGGACCAGGGCCACTGTCAGGATGGCACAGGCCAAGTCTGGGGAGGTTGTTGGAATTTGAGCTGCGGATCTCAGCCCAGCCATTTGCTGCTGGGCTGCTCCCCCCAACAGTTAATGTCACCGATAGTGGAGACCCCTTGTTAAGAGTCAGAGCAGTGGTTCTCGTCCCCAGGGCACTTTAAGATCCCATGGGGACTGTGTATACCTCCTGCTGCCCAGGCCCAGCAGAGACCGGGGGGCAGAATCTATAGGCGGGGGGCCCAGGTGAGGACCACCAGTGGGAACGTGGCTGGGAAACTGCACAAGAAACAAAGCTGCAGGGAACATGAAATGGTGTCACTAAGTCTACACATTTCACTTGTGATTCCTTTAATGTCACCTCCTGGTAAGGGACGTACTTGAAAGGCGAACCATGAGGTTGAACTGTTTGTGGTTTATTTTATTTAAAAATGAGGAGTGTATGTAAAATGTTTTATATTCCACCCAAAATAATTAAATAAGACGTGTGCCTCTGAGTTTGAATATGATCTAGCAGTAAGGCCTCTGAAGAGCACCTCGCATCTCAGGGGCACCTGATAAACGAGATGTCGCTGCTGTGATGGGGCAGGTTTTATGCTGAGTGTTTTCAGAAAAGTGTAGAAGCTTGAGAAGGTTCGGGGAAAGTGAATGGGTGGAAGGTGACCCTACTGAGAAGGCTGAGAGGCCTTAGGATGTGAAAACTGCAGAGAAGGTCTGCTGCTGCCCTGGGGGCTCTCACCAGGGTCTCGCCAGTGGCTCCAGCCCCATGAGGCACATGGTGGTCCTCGTGCCCTTGGGCGTCCCGCGTAGTTGCTGGGGTCTGTGATGGGAACGCTGTGGCGGGCCACTCCTGGAGGGAACGTGAGAGCCAGAGCTCACCCACCAGCCAGCTCCCCTTTCCCCCTCGGGCAGCACGGAGGAGCCGGTCTTCAGTGGGGATGCAGCCCCGTGTCGTGCTGTGGACTGAGAGTTGAGGACCCTAACCCCTAACCCCAAACCCTAAACCCTAACCCTAACCCTTTGTTGGGCTCAAACATAACCCAGCCTTTCTCGATCACACAGGTCTTATCTAATTGTCCCCAAGTCCCTGGCTGTGATCATGGAGGTGGGTGTCTGCTGGCTGGGTTCGGGTGCAGGAAGCGAGCTCACATGCGTGGCATCTTGCTGACCTGGGTAACTGAGCAGGGAGCAGGCCTCCCAGAAGTTCAGGCCTCAGCCCCCTGGAGCACTGTGGCTCAGGCCTCGGGTCCCCTCTGTCTTGAGAGGCAGCTCAACCCCCCAGTGGATCTCGGGCTCCTACAGGAAACCGAGGGAGGTTGGTAAATGTGTGGCCGTGAGAGATTTCCTCATGTGTTGGAATTTATTTTACTCGTGTTCAGTGTTTTTGCTTTTGAACTGTCATCACGAGGAAGTAACTAACACACAGTGGTGTCCTGTGTGGGGAAGTTCCATCCCTGTAAAGCAGGCGGCAAATCCATGGCCTCAGTGTTCAGGGAGCTGGGTTCCCTCAGTGTCCATGGGCAGCTCCTTCCAGCTCTGTCCCCTGGGGAGTGGGCTCTGTTCCAGCATCCAATTCTCACCTACCTGTTCTTTTTTTTTTTTTTTTTTTTTTTTTTTTTGTGGTACGCTGGCCTCTCACTGTGTGGCCTCTCCCGTTGCAGAACGCAGGCTCAGCGGCCATGGCCCACGGGCCCAGCCGCTCCACGGCATGTGGGGTCTTCCCAGACCAGGACACGAACCCGCGTCCCCTGCATCAGCAGGCGGGCTCTCAACCATTGCGCCACCAGGGAAGCCCTCACCTACCTGTTCTTAATGAGTTCCCTACCACCCAGTGGGTAGGAAGAGCACATCTGTCTTGAGCTGCTGTTTAAAGCCGTGCGTGCTTGCATGTGTGCAAGTGTGTGCATGTGTGTGTGTGTGTATGAGTGAATGATGGTCTCTCTTCGGCTCAGCAGTGAAGCCACAGTGAATCCTTCTTTAACAGATTTCAGTGTCGTTTTGAACTAGACTTTGTCATAGGGAAATAAATACCATTCAGTGGTGGGAATTTGATGGCATGGTGTGTTGAGACTTGAACTCAGAATTGACATCCATGTGAATCTGGTGTGTATGCATAGACATTAATTTTCTCCCTAATCTTGTGCCTCAGCTCAGCTGCCAGCCGCTTAGGGTCAAAACCTGTGACGCGATGTCTGCACGCCCCCTGCCCAGCGTGTGATGCAATGGTGACTCTGGGCAGCTGGACACACAGAGGGGTCAGGGAGCTGAGGGGATGCGAACCTGTCTAGAAAAACAAGGCAGGACTGCACGTGGCAAATTTAAAGACATTTTGTAAAACAAATATAATGATGTCTGTAAGGAAAGCGAGCTCATGTTATGAAGACAGCTGATGGTAAGTATTGATCAGAATCCTTGGGCCTGAAGCTGGCGTCTTGCCCCTGGGGGTCAGGGTGGGGTAGGGATCTGCTCTTTGATCACAGTTGTGACAGCAGCACCGCTGAAAATACATGATTGTCAGCAAAGCAGTGGAAAAGCAAAACCAGAGATAAGGTGTGCTATCGGTTTTATTTGAATTGGGTTCGAGGGGAATTGGGGAGCAAATACCAGGATGTACAAGGTAAAAAAAAAAAAAAGTTAGAAATTGGCGGACGAATGGCTGGCCTGTGTGGCTGGAAGGTGAGCTGTCCCACAGCTACCAGAGCCCGTTCTGGATGCTTCCGAGTGTGTGAAATAGGCGTTTTTCAAAAATTCACTGTTAAGTCAGTTGTTTAGAATTCAGGCTACGTTGTCCATCTAAAATGTCATTAAGGAAGCTTAGGTTTCTGGGAACCCGTGCGGCCTGTGGAAGTACTGAGCATCGCTGTGCTGGTCAGAGATGTTGGCACATGAGGTGACCAGACAGGAGTAGAAGGTGCCATTTCCCTGAGCACGTTGGTGCTCGAAGATGAGGCTGCAGAGGAGGAGGAGGTTGGACGCTGGCCTCTTGGCCCTCGGGGCACATTCCGGAGCCTTGGGGCAAAGGGTACTGCTGCCCTGTCTGTCTTCACACGGTCCATGGTGCCTCCTGTCCTTACAGCAGGTGCAGAGCAGCTCCTGTGCGCACCTGTGGTTAGGGCTGCATTTCAACTCAAACACAGGAAAAAGGAAAAAAGATTTCCGTGGGATTCATAGAGGTGTGTGGCCAAGATTTCTGTTGGAGTCGGAGAGCTCAGAGGCATGAGAGATGGGAGATGAGTTATTATTATTGACGGGGCTCTGGGAGGATGGCTTTCTCCCCTCTGCACTGGGAGGACGTCAGGGTGGGACTCGTTCATGGCGGGGCTGGCTGGGGAGCGGGGGTGTTTAACAGCCAGACTGAAGGTGGGGAGGCTGCAGTAGAGCCTGCAAAGTGTAGGTAGTAATGACCCAAGAAGAGTTGGTTTTGATGTTTTTAACAAAGTGAAATGTGCCTTTGCTTATGGTTTTTTATGCTACTTTCTGTGCTTTTCTTTGATAACTACTATTTTATTCAGATTATGTTTCTAGGCTTTGCAAAATTTTGAAAGCAGTGTTTCTTTGATTGTAGAGATCTGACAGTTATCTTCAAATTCTACCCGAAGGTTTTCCCCCAAATCAGTTTATTGTAAATGATTACTCTGGTGTAGCATTTTGTAAGGCTTCTCTAGTCTAATATCAGTTCCCATAAATTTCAAAAATTATGTGTAAGCACTAACTGGACTGCTGACTTGGCTTTTTTTCCTAATTAAACTTTTAATTTTGAGATCGTTGTAGAGTCACATGCAGTTGTACATAAGAGAGTCTGATGTACCCTTTACTCTTTTGCCCCAGTGTAACACGTTGCAAAATCACAGTGCAGAGTCACAAGAAGGGTATTGACAAGGATGCAGTCACGATGCACAACATCTCCGTCACCACCAGGATCCCTCCAGTTGCACTTCTGTAGCCACACCCACCTCCCTCTCCCCATCCCCCACCCCTGCCCCCTCCCCCCTTGACAACCACTAATCTGTCCTCCTCTCCATCATTTTGTCCTTTCAAGAATGTTATATATGGTATATGACCTTTGGGGATTGGCCTTTTAAATTCAGCATGGTCACCTGGAGATGCATCCAATTTATTGTGTGTATCAATAGTTTGTTCCTTTTTAGTGCTGAGTAGTATTCCATGGTATGGATGTACCAGTGTTTGATTAACCATTCACCTGTTGAAGGATAGCTGAGTTGTTTCAGTTTGGGGCTATTACAAATAAAACTGCTGTGAACATTCGTGTATAGGTTTTTGTGACATAATTTTTCATTTCTCTAGGATAAATGCCCAGGAATGCAATTGCTGGGTCATATTGTAGTTGAATGCTTAATTTTTGAAGAAACTGCTTCTTCTAGAGTTTCTGAGAGCTGCTGTACCATTTTATATTCCCACCAACCACGTATTAGTGATTCCTTTTTCTGCATCCTCACTAGCATTTGGGGTTTTCACGGTTTTTTGTTTTAGACGTTTTGATAGGTGTGCAGTGGTATCTCACTGTGGTCTTAATTTGCATTTGCCTGATGACTAATGACGTTGAACATCTTCTCATATGTTCTTTTTCCACCTCTAGACCCTCTTTGGTGAAGTGTCTGTTCCTGTTTCGCTCATTTTCTAATGGGATTGTTTGTGTTTTTTTTTTTTACTGTTGAGATTTAAGAGCTCTTTACATATTCTAGATATGCCAGTCCTTGGTCACACGTGTGGTTTACAGATAGTTTCTCCCAGTCTGTAGTTTGTCTTTCCATCCTCGTCCTAGGGTCTTTGCCGAGCAAAGGTTTTTAATTTTGATGGGATTCAGTTTATCAGTTTTTCCAAAGATTTACTCCTATGCTCTTTAAGAAGTTTTATAGTTTTTTGTTTCACATTTAAGTGCTAATCTCAAATAAAGGGTGAGGTTTAGGGAAAGGCTCCTTCTTTGTCTGGGGGCATCCAGTTGCTCGGGTACCATTTGTTGAGAAGATGCTCCCCCACCGCATTGCTTTTGCGCCTTGTCAGCTATCACCTGGGTGTGTTTGTGTGGGTCTCTTCCTGGGGCCTCTGGGCTGTGGCACTGATCGGAGTGTCTGCCCCTCCATGAGAAGACGTTCTAACCTCTCTATGTCTCCTAGCCTACAGTGCCAAGCAGGAGTTTCTGTTCCTGACCGCCGCGCCCGACGCAGGGAGGTCGCTGAGAGAGACGCACTTCCCTGAGGAGCTGAAGGTGGGCACAGCCAGGCCGCGGCACTGACCCCTCTGCCCATTCTGCCCTGGCGTCTCCCTCTCACCGGCTCACCCCTCTGGCCCCAGCGGGTCCCCCATCACGGGGAGCAGCCTCCCCTCCTTCCCTGCCCTCGTCAGCTGGTTTCCACTTACTGTCATGCTCGGCTTTAGAGTCCTTTGCTTCTGCACCTTTCTGCTTGTTTTTAGTGTCTGGCTGGGGGAGTCACGGTCAGTGGGTCTTGTGCATCGTGAGTGCTCTGGAGTGTTGACTGTGTTGAGTTCCCGCCCAGCCGAGAATGAGCTTTGTGATGGGTGGATTGGGGATGTTGGGCGAGTCGGGAGGAAACCTGGGGAAAAGACCTCTGCCCCCGAATCCTGGGAATCCTGGAACTTTAGAGTTACGGGGCAGCTAGTCCAGCCTCCAGGCGGTGTGGATGAGAGAACCACGGGTAGGAAAAAGGCTAATCATCCAGGGTCACGGGGGAGTTAGCAGCAGAGCCCAGGGCCGCTGACCTTCACCCCCTGCTCACCTTCCTTGACACTCTGACTCCAGTTTCTCCCCAGGCTCCTTTTGCATGTAAATTCCTAATCGTCCCCCAGCCAAGGTGAGGGGCTCACTCCTGAGACCCCCTTCTCCCCCTGCTGGCCCCTGTGCCGGGTCTGGATGGAAGCGTTCAGGTTGCCCTTGTGCAGGAAGAAATGAGGGGAGGAGAGCCAGCTCTAATGATGTTTATCAGCCCAGAATTAAACTCAGAGAAGGGACAGTCCTGCCCGTGAGCTGCAAGTAAGGTCAACAGAAAGAATCCAGCACAGTCTAGACAGCACACACCTGGGTTTCTGGCATCACAGCCTTCACCCCACAGTTCACATGGATCTTCTCACCTGGTCTCATGACTCCTTAGAGCAGAACCAGTGCTGATGGGCTCCATCACCTGCTCACAGCAGCTAAGCCACTGGTACCACTGACCTGACTGCCAGGCGAAGCATAATTGTGTGCTCAGCCCTGAGGAAGTGGAATAATGGTTCCTGCCTTTTTAAAACCCACACTGAATGACCTAAGGTGTCTTCTTAAATTAATAAACCAGATACACCAACATACCAGGTTATCTTCAAAACGACCACTGTCTGTGTAGACAACGGGTTCTTAGGTACAGTCCACATACTTACACTCAGGTTACATGGAGGGAGAGCGAGGGGCAGAAGCTGGCCTTCCCTCAGATCGCTAAATGGAGGATATCCTGCCGTTGCCAGGAAATCATGGACCATTGTGCCATCAGCACAGCGACAGGCAGACAGCCCACCCACCCCCGCGGTTTGTCCAAGCTGAGGATGAGGAGGCAGGGTCAGCCGTCTCTGGCTGCACTGTGGTGCAGCGCATCCACACAGCCTGAGCCCCAGGCCGCAGCGGTGACTCACGCCCTTGGTCCTGCTGCTTCTGTGGGGACAGCCCCCAGGCTTCGGCCTCCATGAGTTAATACCCGGCACGCCCCATTCTGCTAATGAAGCCCTTGTGCCCATTTTATCTCCATTCCCTGCAGCTGACCGGGAAGATGCTGCCTGGAGGGCAGCTCGTTCAACCCTTGGTCTATATGCAACGCCTGGAGCTCGTCAGAAACGTGTGCAGGGAGGACACCCTGAGGAACCTCTCACACACCGCCGTCTCCAAGTTTGTCCTCGACCGGATATTCGTGTGTGATAAGCACGAGCTTCTCTTCTGCCAGACCCCCAAAGTGGGCAACACCCAGTGGAAGAAAGTGCTGATCGTGCTGAATGGTGCGTCCTCGCTGGACCTCAGGGTCTGCAGGCAGGGTGGCCGGGGCCAGGGCGGGGGAGTGGGGGAGGGCGGCCAAGAGAGGAGCCCGGGGAGGGCCGGTGACTCACAGACAGTGTGCTGGCGTTGTTCCTGTTCGTGTCCACCTTAGAAGTTGGCGGGGTTCACCCAGATGCTCCATACCCATGGTCAGGGCCTCCTGGCTCCCCTGTCTCTGCCTGCCCGGTTGATCCCATTGCTTCTCTTCAGAGTCCCTGCATTGATTCTTACGAGTCACTCACTCTGTCCTGGGAGGTGAGGGCTCCACACTCACTGGGCCATCCAGCAGCTGTCCTCACAGCTGCCCTCCTGTGCTGAGAAGGACCCACACCCAGACACTGGTGGGTCTGGGGGCCTCCCCACCTGCAGTTGTCCCCATCTTACACTGAGCATCCGTATTCGGAGGTTTAATCCGCCTGCTTCAGGAAATCTGGTGTTTACTCGAGAACAAATTAGATCATTGGAGAGTGCCCACATGCACCACAGGCTTTGATTCCTCACCACTCTTTTCAGACACTGTTTGTTTAAACTTCAGTGACTCTGAATTGACCCAAGATAATTATGGGCTCTGACTTAAATTCAGCTTCAAAAGAAACATAGTTCCAGTAGACAGCTGTGTGACTCCTGGATCAGGAATCAGACCTTGGAGCCCCGTGGGACATGGCCCTGGGCTCTCCGTCCTGCGGCTCCCCAGGCCTGCCACTGCTCTCAGAGGTGGTGTCGGAGTTGGGTGTCATTCGGCCTCTTCCCTGGTTCATTGGGGAAGAAAAGGGAGACACCCGCCTCATCTTCTGCTTATAATCAGTGCACTTCTTGAGTAATCAGGCCGTATGTTGGATTTTTGACATCGGAGAATGAGCTTACAAGTCAGATTTAAAACAACAAATATACAAAAGTCTTACAGATTTGCTACCACTGTGTGACGCATCAGACTTTGAAGAAGCAGAACCCGTTAATGAGGGCAGGATAGAAACGGGAGCGGTTCGCCAGGCCGTATGATAGGAAAAGGACAGTCCCAGGGCTGGCTTCAGATGTCCGTAGATGCACCTGCATGGCAACAGGTACCAGAGCAGGTCCAGGTGCAGATCCACAGAGCTGGCTCTTCTGTTGGCCCCTGGAGAGCAGATGTGCATCTTGCTTGTTTTATAGCCATCCATCCATTGTACTTATTAGCACAGGGTTCTGGATCGGGGCTTAAATATTCTGTGGAGGCTGTGATCACTGCTTAGATGACCCAACAGAGATCCTTCCCTGCCAGACTCTGAGTTTAACATGGCAAGGTTAACACAAAGATGCACATGAAGGGTTGCAGAGGGTTGGGTAGCACCCCAGCACAATGATGCTTTATTTCCATTTGTCTAAGCTGAGAAAAGACTGAAGCACCTTCCCAACCCTCCAACCCTAGGATGGGCCCCCCAGTCTCCACTCTGCAGCCTGGACCAGGAGCTGTGGCTCTCGGTCCTGCCCTGCCCCTTCTCCTCAGACACTCCTTGTCCTCCTCTGAGCTGTGCTTCGAATATATCACATCACTCCCACAGCATCAGCTTGACTTGTCCATCACCAAACATCTTGACCACTGCCAGTGCGGGATGCTGTGAGGTTACCTAGGAACCTCTTAGGCCTGGGCGATGTCATGCTGGGAGTGATGGGCCCGAGCCGGGGCTGCGGGCGTGAATCAGCAGTGTGGTGGTGTTTTGTTTTTTTTAATTAATTTTTATTGGAGTATAGTTGCTTTACAATGTTGTGTTAGTTTCTACTGTACAGCAAAGTGAATTAGCTGTACGTATACATGTATCCCCTCTTTTTTGAATTTCCTTCCCATTTAGGTCACCACAGAGAATTGAGTCCAGTTCCCTGTGCTATACAGCAGGTTCTCGTTAGTTATCTATTTTATACCTAATATCAGTAGTGTCTGTATGTCAATCCCAGTCTCCCAGTTCATCCCACCCACCCCCGCTTTCCCCCTTGGTGTCCATACATTTGATCTCTACCTCTATGTCTTTACTTCTGCTAGCTGTGGGTTTCATGGTCCCAATTTCCTGGCAGTTTCCCCCAGTTCCAGAGCAGGGTCAGTACTGCAGGTTTTGGGCATTCTGCTTGCAGGCACTGATCTTTCTTTTGTGGCAGCTTGAACCTGATTTAGGTGCTCGTTGCTGTAGCCGTTGCTCCTCCCTCTCCCTCCTCCTAACTTGTCTGTTTCCTCCAGATGCCTGTGGATCACCAGAAGCTTTTCTTCACTCTCATCCTGCCCGCAGAAGCAGTTGAAATTCAAAGACCTAAACGTGGATACTGGGATGGCCCATGGGGAACGCGGGCCCGGCTTCGAGATGGGCATCTGTCTTTAAAGGCAGCATCCCCAACACGCCCTCTCCCTGTTTGCCTCCCAGGAGCCTTTCCTTCCATCGAAGAGATCCCTGAAAGCGTGGTGCACGACCACGAGAAGAACGGCCTCCCGCGTCTCTCTTCCTTCAGCGATGCAGAAATTCAGAAGCGGTAGGAGCGGGGCGGGGGGTGGGGGGGATGCTGATAAACCCCCCCGGGCTCGGCTCTGTACTTGGCGTGTTTCCCAGATGGCTCCAAGAGCTACTGGTTTGTGTTGGTGAGAGGCAGCCGGGCATACGCCCAGCGTTCAGCGCATTTAAATTCACGTCTTTGTGAGAATTTCTGAATGTCTTCTCCGCCCTAACCTTCATGCAGGCCATTAAAGTGAAGGTTGCGTAACTGTCTCATAAAAGTGAGTGGTCGTTTTTGTTCTGCTCTGATTTTGTTAAGTTTTGTGGATTTCTTACTGAACATGACCTTCATTTCATAAGAAAGGGATTTGGGTTGCAGGGAAACCCCACTTCATTTTTCATTTTCTCCCAAGGTGCTACGCCTGCCTTCGCGGCAGCTGCCCCTTGGGGGTTGGGGGGGGCGGGATCAGGAAAGTTCCTTAGCTGATTGGACAGTTGTCTTGACAGCTGTGATATGGCCCTGTAGAACGCGGTTGAAAAGGAACAGGTACATAATACGCTAGTCAGTGTCAGGGCACAGAATGATCTTTGGCCTCCCTTGCTTTTCAGCTACTTGATTTTCATTGCTTCCGCCGTTGGTTACTCACTCTGGCCAACGTGTGCAGCCTTAGAAGGCAGGTGTCAAATGCCAGGTCAGAGACCCTCCTGGGGGAGGGTGGTCCCGTCACCCCCCTCAGCAGTGATCCTGCGGGGCTTTTGTGAGAGTAGACACGCTGAGACCTGCAGCGCTGAGAGGGTCTCTGGCCTGGGTGAGCACACGGAATCACAGCAGTGTTGGCGTCGCTCTGTCACTGTCAGTACAGGCCCTTCACGGGGGTACCCCTGCGCTGCCACCACCCCCACCCCCCACCGGCAGCTCCCCCAGACCCCCTTCCGCCAGCTGGAGACTGGAGCCTCACTCTGCCTTTCCTCTTCCCCCACTACTCTGCCCTCCGTTTTCCTTCCCCTGGAAATTTTGAATTGAGTTTTTAAAGATGTACCCTTAGAGTCATTCTCAGGCCTCAGCTGTTTTTAACTCAGTCAGGGTTCCTGCCCTTAATGGTTTTCTGCACAGGAACAAAACTTTTAAACATTCCTGAAGTTTCAAACTACTCAAGTGAAACAAAACATGGGTTAAATAGATGTCTTCTCAGCAGCCCTGAGGGTGATGAGTACTGTGGTCTTGGACAGTTAAGGTCTCTGAGCCTCCATTTCCTCACCTATAAAATGGGTTCATAACAGGATCTGCTTCCAAGGGTGGCTGTGCGGATTAAGTAAGAGCCACATGCAGTGCACTTGGCACAGGGCTCAGCCTGGTGGCTGCCACTGCTCCAGCCATCACGCTTCACTCTTCCTCACAACCCACACCCACAGCCAGCACCACTAGCAGCATCAGGTTAACCTCATCTTCATTTTTTTCCCTTAGCCTGAAGACATACTTCAAGTTTTTTATCGTCAGAGATCCCTTCGAGAGACTGATTTCTGCATTTAAGGATAAGTTTGTTCACAACCCCCGCTTTGAGCCTTGGTACAGGCACGAGATTGCCCCTGGCATCATCAGGAAGTACAGGAGGAACCGAACGGAGACCAGGGGCATCCAGTTTGAGGACTTCGTGCGCTACCTGGGTGATCCGAACCATAGGTGGCTGGACCTTCAGTTTGGGGACCACATCATCCACTGGGTGACATACGTGGAACTGTGCGCACCCTGCGAGATCAAGTACAGCATCATCGGTCACCACGAGACCCTGGAGGACGATGCCCCATACATCTTGAAAGAGGCTGGCATAGACCACCTGGTGTCTTACCCCGCCATCCCCCCAGGCATCACCGCGTATAACAGAACCAAAGTCGAGCACTACTTTCTGGGCATCAGCAAACGAGACATCCGGCGCCTCTATGCACGTTTTGAAGGGGACTTTAAACTCTTTGGGTATCAGAAGCCAGATTTTTTGCTAAACTAATGTGTAGGACTGTGAGTTCAAGTATCTTTGTTAGACCAGAGACTAACCAGGTGGAGATCTGGGCACAGAAATGACTCTTTGCTCTGTCACACTCCCCCTGAACACTCCTCAGTTCCCATGGACCTGGGTGCGCCTTGGCCAGTGAAGCTGGACCCTGACCATTATGACCTAGTTTGTACAGAAGGTGCGCGGCGGGCCCTGCCCCCCTCCCCGCCCCCAACCCCAGTGCCATCAGGCCTTTACTCTCCTCAGCGGGGAAAGAGACTAAACATTTGCAGTCGAACAGACAGGAGGAAAAATCATACAGCCTCGAGCCACCTCCCTCGGTTGTCAGGCACCTGCAGCTCCCCCAGACGGTGGGGCGGTCCTGCCTGTCCCCAGGGGATTGTAGACATGGCACCCAGCGCTTTCAGGAGAGATGGAAGAGCCAATGGTCTGCACACATCCCAGGGGCCGAGATGGGGTCAAATCTGAGTAATTACACCTCTGGGTTTCATCTTGGCGCCACTATAATCACAGAGGCAGACCCTTCTTTCCGTGACTGTTTTGTTCCTGAGAAGTTCAGGGATGAACTTCGAGTCACCATCTGACTCGAGGGCACTCTCCGGTAGTCCCATCTCTTCAGAATACATGCCTGTATGCTGCTGGGCCAGATTTCCAGACCTCTGCCTGCCAAGTGATTATCTCATTCAGCCCAAGAGATCCAATTTTGGAAAGTGAGGGGAGTGTACATTTTTCCCACCTGAGAAAGGGAACATCTCTGGGGACCTTAAAGGGAGCCTGGGAAGAGGCAGAGCTGGCCGGGTGCTGGAG
Organism: Platanista minor; assembly: GCA_004363435.1. Taxonomy (NCBI): domain Eukaryota; kingdom Metazoa; phylum Chordata; class Mammalia; order Artiodactyla; family Platanistidae; genus Platanista; species Platanista minor. The sequence goes on from RJWK010004770.1 coordinate 47,335, forward strand.
CTCAGGCTGCCCTGGACTTGGGCACGTCCACCCTGATGACTGTCTGCCTCTTGTCTCTGATGGTCCCGTGTGGATGGGCACGGGGTGGGGGGGGCGGTCTCCACCTGTCTCCCCCAAGTCCAGGCTCTCCTGGGGGCCAAAGGCAAACACGGGCAACATGCCAGTATTGCCCAATCAGGGCAGCGTACACATTTCCGTCTCCTTTCGTCTCAGCAAAATGCGCACCATTGGACCCATTTCTGATGATGCCGTCATCCTAGACATACTATGTTGGATCATCAAGTTCACCAGCAATAAACTCCTGGGCCGAGGCAGCCACAGTAACGCACCTTCCAGGCACCGAGGAGCAGGCCACGGCTACCATTTCAGATTCCGTCCGACAGCGAGGCCCCTCAAGATATGGGAGAGTTTCCCTGTGAAAAGTCCCAGGCGCTCAGGCTGCACAGGGCCCAGGAGCCCAGCTTTTCCTCCAGGCAGCCTCCACCATCCCTTTCTTAGTGTGGCTTCTTCCTGAGTTTGTAAATGTGAAAGTAACATGAAATTAAAAAAAAAAAACGAAAACAAAACACGTGCCAACCTGACGTGGGCCGCGGTTCCAGGGCAGGTGCTGCGTGGACACGACGTCCCCGAGGCCTGGCAACGGTGAGGGGCACGCAGGCCTGCGTGATGGCTGCGGGCGAGCCGGCGATGGAGGAGCAGAGCTCGTGTGCCAGCCCGCCACGCCGGTGGAGGGGCAGCCTGCGTGGTGGCCCGTCACCCTCTGCTGACACGCAGAGGCTGCAGGATCAGTCATTCTTCTATCATGTTTTAGCAGAGTCTTGTTGAGATCATTCCGCACCTGATGCAGGAGTGTCTCTGTGGGGTGGAGCGAAGCTTATTCCCAGGGGAGACACCTGGCGGGATGGGGGGAGGAGGAGATGGCGGCTAGAAAGGGCGACCCCGCAGGGAATGTGCAGGTGAGCACTCAGAAGTAGCATCAGCCTGATTCAAAAAGAAACCGTAGAAGCAACTCTGCCTCCAAGAAGCGGTCTTAAGGCAGGGAGGGCAGTTCCTGAATTTGGAAGTTTAATAATAATAGATTGACTTAATAGGCTTGTGTCTTAGATCGCTTTTCTCTTACTGGATTTCTTCTCACACATTTTAGTTTCATGGGTCTTATGTTGGAAACTGTTAACAAGTGAAATGCCCAGAGCCAAGGCGAGATTTGGTTTCCCTAGTGGCTGAGTGCACACAGAGATGGCAGATCCCCACATGCCAGGGGCCCAAGTGGCTCTGTTTGGGGCGGCGGGGAGTGCAGGGAGGGGTCTCGGGAGAAAGAACCGTGGACCAGGGACAGGGTCCCAGAGGGTTACTGGGGGATGTTAGTTTCCCGTCTGCTCACACTCGACCCTTCACCACACCCCACCCCCACTTCCCCACTCAACCCCAACTTAGCCCATTTAACTGGAACCTCCAGCAGCAGGTAACAGCAGGAAGCGGGACGAGAAGGGGAAAACGATCAAGATGCAGCCAAACTTTGGATAGAGAGCCTTGCCACCTCTTTGATGAAATTTAAATTGTTCTAGGTACTGCTGATGAAAGATTAAGTCAGTCGACCTAAGAAAGAAATGGAAAATTTTATTTGAGACAAATTGAGGATTATAACCAGGAACAGCCTCTCAGAAAACTCCGAGAGCTATTCTGCCCATTAGAAGTCAAAGCACAGTTAACATAAATTTTTGGAGACAGAGGGTTATACATTAAATGATGTACTACTGTTGACAGTTTACACAATCCAGATCTTCAGATACAAAGTGGTGGGTCCTTGTGACCCTTTGCAAGATTAAGAAAGAACGTTATCTTTTAAGGAGTCGTCTTGTTGGTTCTAGGAGAATGTTGCTGTTTATGGCTGAGCAGGTATTTCTGCCGACGGGGGGGTTTGGTCAATGCCTAATGCAGAGACACAATGCACGGTAAAGGGTCGAGAAGACGCCAAAGGGCAGAGAAGATTTTTTACATTTAAGTTTTTCTTGTCTTTCCATAAAATGTATTATTTCACAGTACCTCTTCCAAGCCCCTTGGACACGCCAGGCGCTGCATCCATCCAGGGTTATGGGGTTCAGAGCTGAGCAGAACTGTGAGCTTGCAGCAGAGTAGAGGCTGGCAGGTGCTGAACAGGGCCTCCCAGGCCTGGGGGTGGCAGGTACACAGGAAGGACTGGGGACTTACGTGTTTGTTTCCTTGCCCTCAAGCCAATCTCCCTGTCAGTTTATTAGCAGTTATCTTGAAGCTGTCTAAAACAAGACTTGGACAGCAACATCACATCCATCATCTGTATTGTCCTCAACACTGAGCTGACCTGGTAAGTCTTAACAGGCCTTTTTCAGTCTTATTTCCTATTGTCTGTAATCTGTAAACTCTCAGTTGTTGTAACACTGCAAGGACCCAAAATTCTGGACGTTTCCGTTGTGCTTGCCAATTTCAACTAGCCTATCCGCTCTCTCCACCTCTCTCTCTTTCTCCTTGTCCGTCCCTCCCTCAGAAAGTAGAGAGGAAGAGTCAATACACGTTTGCACTTTGCCGCTTTCCCTACACTTTCCCCAACAGTCTCTGTTTTCTCTCTATCACTCATATTATCGCAGGTAAGTTTCACTCAATACTGCACTGCAGCGTCACATGAGTCTCAGTCTTTCCAGCCCACAATATCTCTTTTTTAGCCACCCAGCTCCTAACCAGTGAATATGAAATTTGAAAAACGCAAATTTTAGGTTTTTGTAACTGCAGCTCCAGTATCAGGATAACGATTTCTTTGTTAGATAGGGTAACATCAGCTGCCCTAACAAACAAAAACCAAGGTTTCAGTGATTAAAGACAATAAAATGATTATGTCTTGCACGCATAACAATCCAGTGGTTTGTTCCTCATAGGCAGGGAATTTTCCATCTTGTGGCTCCATTATACCCAAAGGTCACATGGTCCTCTGCTTGCAGGAGAAGGGTAGGAGGAGGGAGGACCACTGGGGGCATTATTATGAGCCAGTTGTGGAATTGGGACACATGTCTTTCACTGCATCCTTCTGGCACAGAGCAATTTCATGGGAGCTGGGAAATGTAATTCCTGGCTTGACAGACATTTCCTGGTGACAACTTCCAAATTCGTGGTGAATGTTGACAAATCCATAGTAATCCTTATGGAAGTATAGTGCTTTACCATTTACAAAGCATTTTAATGTAAATAGTGACATGAAGTAGGCCTAAAAGATTTATTATCACTATATCATAAAGGGAGAAATGGCTTCAGAGCAGTTAACTTGCTCAAGGTTGTATAGCTAGACTTCCGGTTTCAGGCCCAGTGTGTAAAAAGGGCTTGGAAGTTGTCATTCCTATTGTTACAACAAGAAAAATGCTGAGAAAACTGAAAATCAACACCTTTCCTTAATACTCGTCAGAGAATCACGAGATGGGTGAATACAGAGATTCTCAGCTGAGATCAGCTTACCTGTAGCAGAAACCATCAGAGCCACGGACGGGTAAGATCACTTACGTGGTAGTCTTGACAAATTGCTGGAGGTTGAGTGTGAGCTACCAGGCCTTCTTATGATGAAGAGTCAAGAAAAATCTCCTCCTGGCTCTGCAGATAGAGGAGAAAGGTAACCATTTTGAACTATGCCCAGAGCACCCTCCATAACAAAGGGCTACTTGCTAGAGTGAAAGACTTCACCAGAGCCTTATCCCACATGGGAGATGGGCATTTACCCAATTCTAGCCCCTTCAAGCCTTCCTGTCTCACCTCAGAGGTTAAAAAAAAAAAAAAAAAAAAAGCTAAGAAACACCTGTAAAGGTGACAGCCTGGAGACACAGGCCCACTAAAAGACTGAAATTTAAGGCTACAATTGAATGCCACCCCCTCCCCATGCCTTGCCTCCACAGCACCAGAAATCAAATACAATGACCGTGAGTTACAGCTGGGAGAGCAGCAAGGCACAGACTCTGTTTAAGGGAAGCCCAGGGACAATAGAGGAGGTAGCAGCAAGGACCCTGGAGGAAGCTGGAGCTTCCAGCACCAATGGCTGCAGCAAACATTACACACAGCCCAGCTGCTCACAGGTTAACATACATCCTAACATGAAAGGCCTTCTACCTCAGTTCCTATTACCTGATGTACATTATGTCTGGATTTTAACCAAAAATTGCAAGGCATGCTAAAAGATGATTTTTTTAAAAACCCACAACAATATGAAGAGCATCAGAACCAGACTCAGATATGACACAAATGTTGGAATTCTCAGGCAGGGAATTTAAAATAACCAATTAGTATGTGGAGGGCTCTAATGGAAAAAGTAGACATCATGAAAGAACAGATGGGTAGTGTAAGCAGAGAGATGGAAACTCTAAGAAAAATCGGAAGGAAATGCTAGAAATCCAGAGAAGTGTAACAGTGTAATGCCTCTGATGGCTTACCAGTAGACTGGGCACTACCTGTGAAGCAGTATAGTGTTATTTGAAGGTGGACTCAGATTAGTTATACATGTATATTGTAAACTTGAGGGCAACTGCTAAACAATATAAAAAGAAAATGTAATTGATATTCTAAGAGGAGAGAAATCGGAATCACATAAAAATGTTCAAAGTCAGAGGAAAAAAAGAACAAGCACAATGAATAGAAAAAGCTACAAACATGATATTTATCCGTAATAACTATAAATGTGAATGGTCAAAATACACTAATTAAAAGACAGGGATTGCCAGAGTGGATAAAAAAACAAAGACCCAGCTACATGTTGTGTACAGTAAACCCACTTTGAGTATAAAGATAATACAACTAGCGAGTATCTGAACCAAGCAGACTCTCATTCTTTAACTTCAGTCCACTTGTCCTCTTCCTGCAGCACATGCCGTCAATGAATTACAGAGGCAAGTACAGTTTCTAGGAAAAGCGGAGCCTCCCCACACCTCCGACGTTTATGTCAAGGGGGATAAACTAGGCCCTCATTCTCCTGAAAAGTCCTTGAGGGCTTGCTGTGATTGCCAACAGAATAGTGGATTAAACAAACCTAACTCCCGCTCCCCCTGCAAGGAAGCCTCAGGTCAGTTACCTGTTACAGGAAAGAATGTTTTAAATGGACCTATCTCCTCCTATCTCCTGTTCTCCTTCACCCCCTACTTCTCACTCCCCTCCTCCCACCCACGACCGAGTGACCCTCAAGGGCAGGGACTGTTTCCATTTATTCCCATAGCTCCTGAGCCTGAACAAATACTTAATGCTGCCTTGACTTAGCACAGTCGTTCTGAGCATGGCGTTTTTCTACAGGAATGCTCGCTGACCCCCTTGGCTACCCACCTATTGCACGCCTGGCACCGCTGCAGCAGCATTGGACCTCCCTTCTCCCCAGCTGCCAGCATTCACTGGGAGTCAGTCATGAACTAAGCTGCTTCCACGCCACCCCATCCTAAAGACTCAAGAGCACCTTTTCTCCTTCCCCGGCTCTCCCCATCCCATAACTTCAGGACAGGGATGCTAAAGAAGGAACGTCTGCACACACAAGAAAGCTGCCAATTTCTCAATGCACGTTCTTGGCTATTTGTTACCTTTTTCCTTAGGAAAAGAACAATAACAATTTGCCCTTTCTTTCATCTCTTAAAATAATTTGAGTGTAAGATATACTTTAGAGCCTTCTGTACATGATAGCAAAACTGATCTGTGAACATTTGACAGTTCAATTAGTATCAGGCGACACTGCTTTGGAAATAAGAATGTGAGAATCTCATCTTGAGCCAGGCAGATTGGCTGCTCCACCTTAAGGTCCGGAGGCCCAGATGAGCTCCTGCAGGTCCAGAGGTTTAAGGAGAGATAGATACACCTCTGAGCTGAACAGGAGGAGCTGGGCACAAGCAGGAAGAAGAAAGGAAGTACCGCCTCCTGTTCCCACCCTTGTTCTTGGCAATGAGCTCCAGCTGCCTCACATTAAAGTAGTGCTCTTTGTGGCTGGTGAGGATACCCCTTAAAAACCATTCATTGCTCAAGGCCTTCACAGAAAGCCCTGAAAATCCAGGTGCTGAGGAAGAGTATTCCTTTTACCTTCCTCCTACACCCCCGATACAAGAAATGGATTTGAACCCTTTGGTTCTCTTAGATAGATAGCTCAGCATAGAATTCCTGGGCCACAGATATTTTTTAATGGAAAGAAAAAAACCAATGTTATGACTTTTGGGAAGTTTCTAAAAGGCAGAAAAACTAGAACCAACCTCCATGTTACATAGAGAATATAAGTAAAGAGTTGGCCATAAAGAGATTACACTGCAAAATTATTTGGAAACTAGAAGGATGGTAATAAAAATAGCAGCCATATATTCTCTAGTCTTCAGTTGGTTAGATATTAGGTAATTATGACCAAAAGCTGTAGTCTTCTGAGCCAGGGACCACCCCATAAAAAAGTGTGGTTACCCTGCCCAGGCCAGGAGGGCTGGGAAACCCCAGGGCATCAGGGTTTTCTTCTGGAAAGAAAGAACTGACAACCTGTTCCCTTTTCCCCCAGCATATCTGCATGAAACCTCATGATTCATTTTAATTTACTTTCTGATATTTCACAATTTTGGCATTCCCCTTGATGGTATCTCTCACTGATCTTAAAAATAGCCAAATATGAAAACACATAAAATTTTGGATAAATCAAAAGTGCTTTCTGAGAGGGAAGTGTGGAGGACCTCTGACCTGAACTACCAGGCATAAGAAGGTGGACAGGATGGCAGAAGTGAGAATACCCAATTTACAGTTGGGAACATCAAAGGTGCGCAAGTTAAGGGGGTCCTTGGGCCACTGCTGACTCATAAGCCATCCGGTTGTAGCAGTTTCTCTGCCAGCTTTGTTCACCAATTTCCTCCAGGGGTCCCTGTCTCCTAGTACCCGCTCAACCCAGGTTCCCTTTGTGTACACAGGGAAGCTCACTAAGGTGGTCTTAGAAGCTGCAATGAAGACGGTTACAAAACAGTACTCTTCTGAAATTAGGCCCAGGATGTACATGGTCAGATTTCCTCTGCTGAAGAGCGGGTGGAGGATAGGAAATCAAACTCAGTCTACAGAGGTATTGCCAAAAATCTCTGAGCCAGGGAAATGGAAGTTTTGTCTTTTATTAAATCATAAGCTCTAAAAACAAATGGACAGCTTCCCTTCCAGGAGATAATTCTTAGTAAAAGACTGGAACCCCTTGCTTAGGTCTTTGTATGATGTCACCCAATTTTACTCTTGCTGGAACTTGCCTCAGTGGTAGTTGGAGCGAATCCAGCCAACTCTGTGTGCCTTGTTCTGAGGGGAATGGGGACCTGCTGTGGGCCCAGGGCGGCTGTTGTGTTTGCCAAGGGCTGTCCTCACCCACAACTGTCAGCCTGAAAACACTCCTTGGGACTTTGGAGGGAGTTTCAGAAAAAGAAATCTTCTCTATTCCCGTCCAGCATCAACAAAACCCAGGTGAATAGCATTCATTAGCAAGTTTTCTATTCCACAACTGCTCAAACTTGCAGGTAAGTTAATTATTCTACAGAAAGGTTTTCCTGCTTAATATTCAGAAAATATAGTAAAATCAAGATATGCAGAAAAAGCTTTGGGTGCTACAGGTTTCTGTGTATGTGCATGTGTGTCTACCTATACACACTGTTAACAAGCAAAAATTTAACCGAGTAAAATTTAAAGGTCTAATTGGCTTTATTAAACGATTCATGAACTGGGCAGCATCCCATCTGGCAAGTAGAGAGGGGCTCTGAGGAGCTGTACAAAATGGAAGGCTTTTATAAGCAAAAAGAGGAAAAGAGTGGATTGCTTCAGGCTTCGGTAAGCTACCTATGGGGGACAGGAGGGACCTGTGTGGTAGATTCCCTCACTGGTGCTGACCAGAAATTTCCATACTGACCGGTTAAGACAGGGGTCCCCAACCCCTGGGCCACGGAACGGTACCAGTCCATGGCCTGTTAGGAACCGGGCCACACAGCAGGAGGTGAGTGGCAGGTGAGCAAGCAAAACTTCATCTGTATTTACAGCCGCTCCCCATCGCTCGCATTACCACCTGAGCTCCGCCTCCGGTCAGCATTACAGTGAGTAGTATACTTATTTCATTATATAGTACAATGTAATAGTAATAGAAATAAAGTGCACAATAAATGTAATAATGTGCTTGAATCATCCCGAAACCATCCCCCACCCCCACCCCAGGTCCATGGAAAAATTGTCTTCCATGAAAACGGTCCCTGGTGCCAAAAAGGTTGAGGACCGCTGGGTTAAGACTATATTCCTGGGGGAGGTTGTAACTGCAATTAGGTTAGGTATTAAGTTTGGTTTGCTGATGTGGGGCTTAGCACAAGTGATTCCATTTTGTTGTTTCTTTGTAACAATACACAGTCCATTTATCTTTATCTATGTGTAACTTAGGTTGATTTCAGTAAGCCTACAGCTTCCATTCTTGGCAAACAGATACAAAATGTATGCTTTATTTCTATGTGACTCACTGGCATTCTCCTTCCTTGAGAGCTTTGTGCTCTATACATTGATTTTTTTTGCTTCCCTCGTTATCTTGTACACGCTTCAGTGACAGCTTTCAACCCTTATCGCCTGAGATAATTGTCCTATGCAGGGAAGCCACAACATCCTGTTGATTCTGCCTTCCCCGTATTGATGGAACATGTCATTTAAAATGTAGGTGGGAATCCGCATGTGAACGCAGTCACCTGGGGAGGCCTTGGTGGGTACGGTCCTTTACAGCCACAAGTGAAGATCAGGAAGGTGTATAGTGGCAGAGCCTAAGAAATGGGTAGTAGAGGCCCCAAAAGAGCTATGAAGGCAGATAATGCAGAATGGGTGGGGTTGTTTTATGTCCAGTTTCTTTTTAGCCTACTTAACTTGTCTTTTTACCAGATGATTCTGGACAGTGGAAATCAACAGCTAGATGATATATGAAACTAAGTTACACATTTGAGGACTACTTTGTGAAGATTTACCACGACATGGTGGAAAGGATTTGTTAAGGGAAATTTCCATTGTAATGCTGCACATGCTCAGTTCAGGGAGTTCCAAGGGGAAAAAGGGCCACAGAGCTTTTGTCTGATCAATAGCCTCATTACCTGTCAGCCAGCAACTCCATTAACACTCATGATGGCTTGTTTCCACTTTTGGCAACAAGTTCCAAGCTGGTAGACTGACTGATGGTCATTTTCTACAGAAATGCACACCATCGCTGGCTCACTGTGCATCTACGTCACAGACGGCTGGAATGTTTCCCATATTTTATCTTTATCCCCATGAATCCTGAAGAGTCTGTGCCTGATTTTTAAAAACTGTCTGACAAAGGCCAGTATATAGGCACAGGGATCAGTGATGTTTCCTACAGTTTCACTTCACCTATAGGAAGTCCTATAGGAATTCCTCATCCATCATTTACCTTTAATGCTTAGAGCGTCCTACTCATTTGAGCATTACCATGTTTTCTCAATATAAGTGTAGTGTGAGTATAATTGTGAAAATAAGGAGCAAGCATACTCAGTGCCCATCAAGGGCTGGCATCAGAGTTTATCATTTAGTATGGGGGTTTCCAAGTCCAAAACATTTCATTTTGGTTCCTTCCCTGTCTTGGCGTATGATTAATTACTTCATCCTTGTGTGTTCCCTAGTTGTTTTCTGTAGGAAAATTAATATTGGGTGGGCCAAAAAGTACCTTCGGTTTTTTAAGTAAAAATAAAACACATTTTTCATTTTCACCAAGAACTTTATTGAACAATGTTTTCACCCTTTTGTTCCACTACCTTCTGCCATTTTTCAGGCAACTTCATAATTCCATCTTCCCAAAACTTTTCATCTTTTTGAGCAAAGAACTGTTCCAGGTGCCTTTTATAGTCTTCCAGGAAGTTGAAATTGTTTCCATTAAGAGAACTTTGTAAAGACCGAAATAAATAGAAATCCAAAGGTGCAATATCTGGTGAATATGGCAGATGAATCAGAACTTCCCAGCCAAGCTGTAACAGTTTTTGCCTGGTCATCAAAGAAACATGCAGTCTTGCGCTAAACTGATGGAAGATTATGCGTTTTCTGTTGACTAATTCAGGACCCTTTTCATCGAGTGCCACTTTCAGTTGGTCTGATTGGGAGCAGTACTTGTTGGAATTAATCGTTTGGTTTTCCTGAAGGAGCTCGTAATAGAGGACTCCCTTCCAATCCCACCCTATACATAACATCACCTTCTTTGGATGAAGACCGGCCTTTGGTGTGGTTGGTGGTGCTTCATTTCGTTTGCCCCATGATCTCTTCCATTCCACATTGTTGTACAGTATCCACTTTTCATCGCCCGTCACAATTTGTTTTAAAAACAGAACGTTTTCATTACATTTCAGTAGAGAATTGCTGCAGAAATATGGTCAAGAAGGGTTTTTTCACTTACGTGGAACCCAAACATCGAAGCGACTCACACAACAAGCTGGTGCAAATGATTTTCCATGCTTGATTTGGACATTTTGAGTATGTCGGCTATATCCTGCGTGGTATAACGTTGATTGTTTTCAATTATTGTTTTGATTTGATTGCTGTCCACTTCAACTGTTCTACCCAACCATGGAGCATTGTCCAGCGAGAAATCCCCAGCACGAATTTTGCAAACCACTTTTGAAACGTTCGATCAGTCACAGCACCTTCTCCATACACTGCACAAGTCTTTTTGTGCATTTCAGTTGCGTTTTTACCTTTCTTGAAATAGTAAAGCATAATATGCCGAGAATGTTGCTTTTTTTCTTCTATCTTCATTATTAAAATGGCTACACAAAAATTCACCAATTTTGATGTCTTTTTTAAATGCACGCTGATATGACAGCTGGCACATTCAATCTAATAAAATTGATTTGAATGAAGTTAAAGACAGCTAAGTGCATCTAGAGCCATCTTTTTTTTTTTTTTTTTTTTTTTTTT
>RJWK010004771.1:0-13460 GCA_004363435.1 Platanista minor
GTGCTATACAGTAGGTCCTTGTTGTTTATCTATTTTCTATATAGTCATGTATATCTATTAATCCCAAACTACTAATTTATCCCTCCCCCAACACCATAATCTCATATAAACTTTAGAATCAATGTGTCAGTTCTTAAAAAAATGGCACTGGGATTGTTAGACCAACACTGGGGAAACAGCCAACCTAACATTCCCAAGAGTTTTGATCTCTGAGCATCATACATTTCTTCATTTATTTGAGTCTTATTTAATCTCTCTTAGCAATGTTATCTTCTGTTACATTTACCCTAGGTAGTGCATATTTTTTGGATCTTAATGAAATCGTTATTTAAACATTTTCATTTTCCAATTGTTTCTTGACCGCCTTCTAAATTTTGTTTACATTTTTCCATGACTTAAAACTTTAAATAATTTTATCGTATTTGTTAATATTTTTCTTTCCTTCTTGACCCTGTTATAATAGTTTGGAAAGCCTTAGTGCACACATCAAATACATGTTAACCTCTGGCCCACCTCCTAAAATAGGCCTCTTATTTAATATCATGCAAATCGTTGTCTCTAGTTATGCTTGCTTCTTGAATGATTCATTTCGAAGAGAACACAAAAGCAGTCATCAGACGGAACAGAAAGAAATCTCTCTTCCACCTCTCACTGTTTTCCCTTCTGTGGTGGCAATTTCCATAACACCAACTTCTTCTGTATCATCCAGTGCCAAGTTTTACATACCCTTTTTTTTACAAAATTATTATGCATCTGCTACTATGCATCATTATATCCTCATGTGTTTTTACGCATACATTTATCGGCACATCACACAAAATAACAGTATATACTCTGAGGCATGTGTCCCTCGTGTGACAGTACATCTTGGGCATGGCTCCCTGTCAGCAGGCTAAGAGCTTCTTTATTTTCTTTTGATTGTAGCAGGATCGTTCACAGTGCGAAGACACCAAGGTTGATTTAAGCTGTTCTCCTCCCACGGACAGTGAGTTGTTTCTGTTCTTTTCCCTGGCTCCCGAAAAGCCACAGAAAAGAAACTTGTCTGTATTGTATTTGGCATATGTTCAGGTTTACCTGCAGGATATATTCTAGAAGTAACCTTGTTGGTTCAAAGGACATGTGCACATTTGAGATAACCTTTGACACACCTTATATTCGCTCGAAACACGTATGCTGAGCATCAGCAATGATCCGGCATCGTTCGGGTCCTGGGAAGGCAGAAGTGAACCAGAGAGGCAAGAATCTCAGGACTCAGGGGCTGATGGTGTCACCCAGACACCGATGATAAACCAGTGAGCAAACGAATGAACCGGATGAGCTCAGTCACGGACGACCGTGACAAAAACAACAAACTGCGGTAAAGAGAAGGAGAGCAGAGAGGGGAGGAGTAGGAGGTCACTTGAGCCACAGACCTTCTGTTTCCTTGGGTCTCCCGCATTTTGAACCAGCCGGCATGCTGATTCTGATGGGGATGGTCTCCAGGAAAACTACTGAAAACAGTCTTTTAAAAGTTATTGTTTTATTGGAGTTTAGTTGATTTACAACGTTGTGTTAATTTCTGCTGTACAGCAAAGTGAATCAGTTATACATATACATATGTCCACTCTTTATTAGATTCTTTTCCCATATAGCTCACTATGGAGTATTGAGTAGAGTTCCCTGTGTTATACAGTAGGCCTTTGTTAGTTATCTATTTTATGTATAGTAGTGTGTATCTGTCAATCCCAATCTCCCAATTTATCCCTCCTCTCCTTCCCCCCACACCCTGTGACCATAAGTTTTTCTACATCTGTGACCCTATTTCTGTTTTGTAGATGAGTTGAGTTCATTTGTACCATTTTTTAGATTCCACCTATAGGTGATATCATCTGATATTTGTCTTCCTCTGTCTGACTAACTTTACTCAGCATGACAATCTCTAGGTCCTTCCGTGTCTGAAAATAGTCTTTAAAATATCGGTTGCACTCTGCCACAATGAAAGATTTCCCCCTTTTCCCTAAACTTCACATATGCACAGATCAGTGTTATTTGATTCAGAAAATGAATGATGTGTGTGAATTCATTTTGCGATGAAAATTAAGGGGAAAAATTAAAGGGATGAGCTGGCTATCTTCAAGGATGTAGCATTATGCTGAAGGGGGAAGGAAAGCTCCAATTTCAGGACACAGAAGGACTCAAGATAGGAGATAGAATAACCAAGAAGGGGACTTCCCAGTGGCGCAGTGGGTAAGACTCCATGCTCCCAATGCAGGGGGCCTGGGTTCGATCCCTGGTCAGGGAACTATATCCCACATGCATGCCGCAACTAAGGAGCCCGTGAGCCACAACTAAAACCTGGCACAACCAAATAAATAATAAAATAAATAAATATTTTAAAAAAGAACAACCGGGCTTCCCTGGTGGTGCAGTGGTTGAGAGTCCGCCTGCCGATGCAGGGGACATGAGTTCGTGCCCCAGTCCGGGAAGATCCCACATGCCATGGAGCGGCTGGGCCCGTGAGCCATGGCTGCTGAGCCTGTGCTCCGCAACGGGAGAGGCCACAACAGTGGGAGGCCCGCGTACGCAAAAAAAAAAAAAAAAAAAAAGAACAACCAAGAAGTAAGATCAATTCAGCAAACCACAGAAGAAAACCAATAGCTTTCTGAACCCAGAAGGAACAGAAATTTGGCAGGTTGTACATTGACTTAGAGCCCAATCTCACACAAATACCGTGGAAAGTTCAAGGCAGTGGGTCAGAGTGGGGGCAGGTTATTTAACCAGAAAAACCTCGTGTTTAGGTTATGAGGTAACTGAAGCAAGATTCCTATTCAAGAGATGTCCTTCAAAGGTGTTTATCTCCTAAGAGCAGCGATTCCATCAGAGGCAAATTTCTGGCAGAGAAAACTCTCCACTTCTGAGTAACCTAGTGAAACCATGGATGTTAGGTAAATGTGCCGGCTGAGGGCAGAGTTTCGAGGATGGCGACAGAGTGGGGACAGCATAAAGGCTGCTCTGTGCATGGAGAGGGTGGGATGTCTGGATTTCAAGCAGGGAGATGCTATGGAGATAGGGAAGTCTAGGGAGAGAGGATGCACCTGAGACTAAAGGGGGTTGCCATGGAGACAGAGAGCCTCCGCTGATGGATGTCAATGAGTTATACATGATCTGGGATGGCAAAGGTTCCAAATAAGACCAGACTTTTGGGGCTGAAATTCCTTCCTTGAGCAGAAGCCACACCAAGTGTGTACCCAGGGGACCTTCGCCCATACTGTGATGTAAAACTCCCCAAATTCACGATCAATGCTTATTGGGGGCCCAGTCCGTGTATGTGTATAACTTGCCATTTAATGAACAGGAAAAGGAGATGGGTTCTCAGAAACGGCACAATATGCTCATTATTCAAGAGATGCCCTTTTCCAAACGGTGGGAAAAAAAAAAAAAAAAAAAAAGGTGTTCGAGTCCATTAAGATTGTTTTGCTGATTGTTTCCATGGATACTGCTGGCTACAATTATTTCTGGATTTTTCAAAGGCTGAAAATCTGTTCTTTCATTTTCTAATGTAACGTTTTTGAGTCCCTGATGTGGATGACAATGCCTGGCACACAATTAGTGATCCATAAACCCCCTTCACTCTGATTTCCTGAAAAATATTCCCTAGCTAAATGAAAAGTATAAAACAATGGGAGGGGGAAGCGAGTCTCGTTTTTCTTATTTTGTAACTTCAGGTAGAAATACATATAAACACACGGTAATAATAATATTATCTGGGTTTTTTTTTTTTTTTTTTTTTTTTTTTTTTTTTTTTTTGCCGCACTGCACGGCTTGCGGGATCTTAGTTTCCCAACCAGGGACAGAACCCAGCTCCCCGCAGTGAAGGTGCTGAGTCCTAACCACTGGCCTGCCGGGGAAGGCCCTCTGCTTTCTTTTCTTGCAACAGTGTGGCATGAAAGTCAAGAAGGTAAAGCAAACGAAGCCTCAAGATATATTCCTTTTTTCAAAAATTTTTAATGAATTTTTTTATTGGAGTATAGTTGATGTACAATGTTGTGATAGTTTCAGGTGTACAGCAAAGTGAATCTATTATATGTTTACATATATCCATTCTTTTTTAGATTCTTTTCCCATATAGGTTATTATAGAGTATTGAGTAGAGTTCCCTGTGCTATACAATAGGTCCTTATTAGTTATCTATTTTATGTATAGTACTGTGTGTATGTCAACCCAATCTCCCAATTTATCCCTCCGCCCCACTTTCCCCCTTGGTAACCGTAAGTTTGTTTTCTACATCTGTGACTCTTTTTCTGTTTCATAAATAGGTTCATTTGTACCATTTTCTTTTAGATTTCACATATAAGCAATATCACATATTTGTCTTTCTCTGTCTGACTTCACTCAGTATGACAATCTCTAGGTTCAACCATGTCACTGCAAAATCAAGATATATTCTTAACCTCCTACTTCTTGCAAAATGTTGCCTTCCCCTAGTTCCCCCAAAGAGGAAATTCTGTGGCCCACACTGCCCATAGGACCCCATCTTCCCCTTTGTCACATGAACTTTGGGATCTGTGGGGGCTGTGGGCTGGATACTGCCATGATCAGGTGGCCCTTGAGAAAGGCTCATCACCAACTTTGTTTATGGTGGGTCCCTCCCTGCCCTTACCGCACCTGGCACTTACATTTTCAAATCGTATGTGGCACATTCATTAATCTACTTTTTATGCCGATGGTTTTGGGTCATGTTTAACGTGACCTCTTGCGCCCTTTGATGATAAAGACATTCGTCATCTTTTCCTGGGGTGAATGCATTAGTTTTCAATTGTTGGGTCACAATAACCACAAACTTAGTGGCTGAAAACAACAACCATTTCTGTAGGTCAGGGATGCAGGCATGGATAAACTGGGTCCTCTGCTCAGAGTTTCAAGAGGCTGTGATTGGGACTTCCCTGGTGGTCCAGTGGTAAAAAATCCGCCTTCCAATGCAGGGGACGCAGGTTTGATCCATGGTTGGGGAACTAAGATCCCACATGCTGGGCTTCCCTGGTGGCGCAGTGGTTAAGAATCCGCCTACCAATGCAGGGGACAAGGGTTCGAACCCTGGTTTGGGAAGATCTCATCACATGCCGCGGAGCAAATAAGCCCCTGAGCCACAACTACTGAGCCTGTGCTCTAGAGCCCTTGAGCCACAACTACTGAAGCCCACGTGCCACAACTGCTGAAGCCCCCACGTCTAGAGCCCGTGCTCTGCAACAAGAGAAACCACCACAATGAGAAGCCCGCGCACCTCAAAGAAGAGTAGCTCCCGCTCGCTGCAACTCGAGAAAGCACACGCACAGCAACGAAGACCCAACACAACCAAAAATAAATAAATAAATAAAATAAATTTATATATATAAAAAAGATTCCACATGCCGGGGGCAACTAAGCCCGCATGCTACAACTACTGAGCTCTCGTGCCTCAACGAGAGAGCCTGAGTGATGCAAACTACAGAGCCCACACGCCACAACTAGAGAAGAGAAAACCCGCATGCCACAACTAGAGAGAAGCCCACACGCTGCAATGAAGAGCCTGTGCACTGCAATGAAAGATCCCTCATGCCTCAACTAAGACCCAATGCAGCCATAAAAATTAAGTAAATAAATTTAAAAAATGAAAAATTAAGCTATAATAAAATAAAAAAAGAGGCTGTGCTCAAGGTGGCAGCTGTGCAGTGTTCATCAGAACCAGATGCTCTAATGGGGAAGGATTTGATCCTAAACTCACTCAGGTTGTTGGTGGAGTCTGTTTCCCTGGGACTGTAGGGCTGAGGGCCCAGCTTCCCGTTGGCTGTCAACTGGAGATCACCTGTGGATCCTTTGCCATTTGAGTTTCTCCCAACATGGCCAGTTTATGAGCAGTAAAGAGAATCTAGAGCCAGTGTGCTGGCCAGATAGAGTCTTACATAATGTGACATAATCATGGGAGTGACATCTTGTCATCTTTGCCATGTCCCACTGGTTAGAAGCAGATCACAAGTCCCATCTGCACTCATCAGGATGGGACGTGCACACCAGGAGGTGGAGACCTTGGGGATCTTTAGAGTCTATTCAGTAAAAGAAGCCAGGGCCCTCTCTCCCACCCTAAGCACTGTTCTTCCACACACCTCACAAGAGTGGGGAATAGGGGGTTTCATCCAGTCCTGAATGGGAAAGAAGATTTAGATGGAAGAAACATTCTGACATCAGTCCGTGGTGCCTAAGGAGATGCAGTCAGAATGTCCTGTTGCCAAACAGTTCATGCAGCTTCATATAAAAAAACCCCAAACAACCCAATCGAAAAATGAGCAGAAGACCTAAATAGACATTTCTCCAAAGAAGACATACAGATGGCCAACAGGCACGTGAAAAGATGCTCAACATCACTAATTATTAGAGAAATGCAAATCAAAACTACAATGAGGTATCATCTCACACCAGTCAGAATGGCCACCATCAAAAAGTCTATAAGCAATAAATGCTGGAGAGGGTGTGGAGAAAAGGGAACCCTCCTACACGGTTGGTGAGAATGTAAATTGGTGCAGCCACTACAGAAAACAGTATGGGGGTTCCTCACAAAAGTAAAAATAGAACTACCATATGATCCAGCAATCCCATTCCTGGGCATATATCTGGAAAAGATGAAAGCTCTAACTTGAAAAGATACATACACCCCAATGTTCATAGCAGCATATTTACAGTGGTCAAGACATGGAAGCAACCTGTGTCCATTGACAGATGAATGGATAAAGTAGATGTGGTACATATATGCAATGGAATATTACTCAGCCATAAAAAAGAATGAAATAATGCCATTTGCAGCAACATGGATGCAACTAGAGATTATCATACAAAATGAAGTAAGTCAGACAGAGGCAAATATCATATGATATCACTTATATGTGAAATCTAAAAGAATGATACTTATTTACAAAATGAACTTAGTTACAGAACAGAACTTATGAACTTATTTACAAAACAGAAATAGATTCACAGACGTAGGAAACAAACTTATGGTTACCAAAGGGGAAAGGTGGAGTCGGGGGAGGGATAAATTAGGAGTTTGGGATTAGCAGTTACACACTACTGTATGTAAAATAGGTAAACAAGGACCGACTGTATAGCACAGGGAACTATATTCAATATTTTGTAATAAACTATAATGGAAAAGAATCTGAAAAGGAAAAAATTATATACATATGTATATCTGAATCACTTTGCTGTACACCTGAAACTAACACAACATTGTAAATCAACTATATTCCAATTGAAAAAAAAAAAAAAAAAAAAGAACATCCTGTCACCAGGCAAAAGCTGAGCTTGACGACCCACCATGGAATTTCCCCAGATGAGCAGGGACCTAGGAAGAGGGTGCCTTCTTGGGAACCACCCAGTGTGGCCAGTGATGCAGGACTGTTTGTTTTCAGGCCGTCCAGACACTTAAATCGCCGCTGTCTGCTTTGCAGATTATGTCCCTAGATGCCGTCGATAGCCGGTGTTTCCTAATTTCCCGACGCTGGCTGCCTTTTCTCCTCACAGTCTGACATAATAAACGCCTGGCCTGTGTGCCTTCGAGGGGGTCCAGGTCTTGGGTGAGCACATTTCACATTTCGATGCTGTGATATGAACTTGTTTTCAGACATGCTTGTGGAAGGAAATTCCACACCAGAGCATGGGTTTTCTCAAAGTTGGCACCTCTGAGGTCTTGAGCTGTCCAGGGTGCTGCAGGATGTGTAGCAGCAGCATCCCTGGTCTCCCCTGCAACTGGATGCCAACAGCACACCCTCCTCCCTGTGTGACAAGTGAAAACATCTCCATACACTGCATGTGTCCCCGGGGGAAAAAAATCACCCCAGGCTGGGAACCACGGGGATCATACATGAAACAAGCAGTGACGCAAATTTCACTTTTTATTACTTTCTAATCTCACCCTATAACACAGGAGGGACCCCAGGCCCACGTGGTGGGGCACAGGCACCTGAGCTCTTCAGGAGCCGGGGAAACAGTCAGAGAGGACCTGGGCGAGGCTGTTCCAGGCAGAGGGTATAGCCAGTGCAAAGCAGAGCCAGCTTCCTCTTTGTAAGATCACAGAGAGGCCAGACTGAGGGAGGGAGAGGAGGGCAGTGGGATGAAGACCCTGCAACCAGGCCCACATCAGGGGTCCCTGTGCTGGGGGTTAATGCTCTGAGGTCACCATTATGAAATTCCTTTTTGTTTGTTTGTTTTGTTTTTGTTTGTTTGTTTTTGGCCACATGGCTTGTGGGGTCTTAGTTCCCTGACCAGGGATTGAACCCAGGCAAAATTTTTAGAATCTCACAGCAGTGAGAACACAGAGTCCTAACCACTGGACCACCAGGGAATTCCTTTTCTTTTTCTTTTGATGAAATTGTTAATTTTATCTTTGAAGTTGAATTTTGGAAGTAAAGTCCCACGGGACAGGAAGCTGTGACCGGTGCTGGGAGTCCTGCCTTCCACTTAGTCCTGCATCCCTGGGGCAGGTTCTGGGCAGTTCAGAAACTCTTCCCTCCAGGAACCCTTGCTGCCCTCTGCCCCCCTAGAAGGGGGGTTCAGGGCACAAGCCTGGGGAGGGTTAGGGTCAAGCAGGGCCCAGCCCCCTTGAGGGTCTGCACTCGCCCCCCAGCAACCCCATGTGGCCGAGGGAGCATGACACTGAATGGCAAACAAAAAACACCATTGACAGGTTGAGGGTAAGACTGTGGAAGAAAGGAAAGAGCCTTTTCCTGCTTTTCTGAACCAGAGGACTGCATTTTCCTTTTGCACTGAACCCTGCAGGTTATGCAGCCGGTCCTGGCTGGAGGGGTCAGCCCAGGCCAGGAGGCAGAGACCCCGTGTGGGCCGTGCTAGGGAAGAGCATTTAATTGTGGGAATTATCACGTACACGGGGGAAGATGCTATTTAACTTGTTGTATTCGCTTTCAAGGGGAAAGGAGCCGTTGAGGTAAGGGAAGGAGTAGACCATTAGGAGGAGGTGGCGGCTGCGCTGGGGGGTGGCAGAGGGCAGGGCCAGCGGTGGACTCAGAGAGACGGAAGGCAGGGGTGGAAATGGTCAAGAAGAGACAGAGGAAGGTGCCTTCCTGCTGCATCTCCTGCTGCCTGAGGGGAAGCAGATGTGGAGTCTGACCTTGGCCCCTGGACCTCTGAGCCCCCTCCCCAAGGCAGCAGTCCCCCTGGAGTGAGCCTTGGTCCTGCACCCAACGCCCAGCTGGGGGCCCCACCAGAGACAGCCTCCAACCAGGGAAGAAGGTGGTTCTTGTTGCAACCACAAGCCTCGTTCAGAGATCCGGAGGTGCCCATCTCCTAACCGTGGTTGTGGTTTAAGTACCAGTGTCTGTGCCGGCTGCAAGTACCCGGTCCATCATGGTGGATACTGCTGGCCGGGTACTTGTGAGCTGCTGACTAAGACAGGCAGACACAGAGTGAGGAGCAGATCATCTCTAAGATGCACGCGGTGTGTACACTGAGTGCACCATGGGTCCATGGGGAGAGACCCCCTGTAATCGCGTGGCATCTCTGCTCTGTGTACACACAAAGGCATACCTCCTGACACACCAAGGATGCCAGACTTGGGAGCCCGAGGGCTCAGACATGGGCAGCTGTGACTTGGGGGCTCCAAGAGAGTCTCACCCCAGAGAAAACATCTCATAATGTAGCTCCATCCCAGAACCAGCAAGTTTTGGAATCTGGGCCATGGAGGACCTGCCTCCTGCCCCTTGCACTCCATATTCATGTGCGAGTGGGGATAGCCATAGGGTTCCTGATCCTGCTCTGGGCCACCCTGCTGGTGTGGGCCTTGATGAAAGACAGTTGCAGGAGGATGGAACAGGAAGGGCAAAGGCCCTGGGGCAGGAACAAAGCTGAGGATTCACGAATCAGAAGAAGGGCTCCAGAGCAGGTTGGGGTGGGGGAGCTGTGGAAGCCTGTGCTTGGAAGATTATTCACAGCCTTGCCTCCATGGGGACACTTTGTTCACTGCCGTAGCAGAAGGGAACTCCTGGATATCATATGCGTTGCTTATTTTATTGTCAGCTGGTGTCCAGAGGGAGGTCTGCACCGACTGCTGGCAATAAGCATCAGAATTGGATTGCAGGTCCCCAGGCTCCCCGGCTAGCTCTGAGGCCCTCAGTGTCTTATTTTACTTTTTAAATTAATACTCAGTAAAGTGGATGCTTTTTTCTCTCCTACACTCTTGGTGGAACTGTAAATTGGTGCAGCCACTATGCAGAACAGTATGGAGGTTCCTTAAAAAACTAAAAATAGAGTTGCCATATGATCCAGCAAATCCCATTCTTGGGCATATATCCTGACAAAACCCTCATTAGAAAAGATACATGCACCCCTGTGTTCACTGCAGCACTATTTACAATAGCCAGGACATGGAAGCAACCTAAACATCCATTAACAGAGGAATGGATAAAGAAGATGTGGTATCCATAAACAATGGAATACTACTCAGTCGTAAAAAAGAATGAAATAATGCCATTTGTAGCAACACAGATGGACGTAGAGGTGATCGTACTAAGTGAGGTAAGTCAGAGAAAGACAAATATCATATATCACTCATATATAGAATCTAATTTTAAAAAAATGATATAAATGAACTTATTTACAAAACAGAAACAGACTCACAGACATAGAAAACAAACTTACGGTTACCAAAGGGGAAGTGAGGGAGGGATAAATTATGAGATTGGGATTAGCATACACACACTACTATATATAAAATAGATAATCAACAAGGACCTACTATATAGAACAAGGAACTATATTCAATATTTTGTAATAACCTATAAGGGAAAATAATCTAAAAAAGAATACATATATATACATATAAATATATACACACATGTATATATGTATAACTGAATCACTTTGCTGTGCACCTGAAACTAACACAACATTGTAAATCAACTGTGCTTCAATTAAAAAAAGGAAAAAAAAAGGACTTTTTTTGGTGTACATTTCTGTGAGTTTTAACCCAGCCATAGATTCATGTAACCACCGGTACAGCCAAGGCATAGAACAGTCCCATCTCTCCCCCAAGTCCCCTCATGGCACCCCTTTTAGTTACACCGCTCCCACACCCCAGTGATCTGTTCTCCATCCCTATAGCTTTGTCTTTTTAAGATCGTCATGGAAATGGAAGCAGACAGTGTGTAGCCCTCTGAGTCTGGCTCCTTTTCACTCAGCATAACACCTTGGAAATTATTCCAATAGTTGGATGATTCCAACAGTCTGCTCCTTTTTATTGCCAAATTTTAGTCCATTGTATTGGTGCACTAAACTTTATTGATTTATTTGACTGTTGGAGGACATTTGGATTGTTTCCAGTTTGGGGCTATTATAAATAGAACTGCTGCAAACATTCATGTATAGGTTTAAAAAATTTTTAGAATAGTATTCTTTACTTAACTCAATATATGCAAAATATTATCTTTTCAGTATCTAAAACTATGAATGAGATAGTCTATGTTATTTTTTACATTAATTATTTTTTCTATTGTGGTAAAATATACATACAGTTGACAATTTGAACCATTTTTCAGTGCACAAGGCTGCAGCTTAAGGACATTCACGATGTTGTGTAACCATCACTTCCACTTATTTAAAAATTTTTCTTCATCCCAAACAGAAGCAGTAACTCCTATTCCCCCACCCCCACTCCTGGTAACCACCATTCGATGTTTTGTCCCTACGAATCTGCCAGTGCAGGAGACCACATGAGGGTAGAATAACACAATATTTGTCATTCTGTGCCTGGCTTATCTCATATTAGGTCTTCAAGGTTCATCCATGTAGTACCAGGTACCAGAACTTCACTCCTTCTTATGGGTGAAGAATACTCCGTTGTGTGGATAGGCCACATTTTGTTTATCTCCCCATCTGTTGATGGCCCCTTGGGTTCTTTCCACCTTTGGCTACTGTGAAAAATGCTGCTCTGAACATGGATGCACACTTATCTCTTTAAGTCCCTTCTTTCAAGTATTTTTGGGTGTGTACCCAGCAGTGGAACTGCTGGGTCCACACAGTAAATCTATGTTTAACATTTTGAGGAACCACCAAACTGTTTTCCACAGAGAGACTGCATTATTTTACATTCCCACCAGCAACATGTGAGGGTTTCGATTCCTCCACATTCTTGTCAACCTTGTTATTTTCCTTTTTTTAAAAAAAAAACAAAAACCGTGGCCACCCAGCGGGCATGAAGTGGTATCTCTTTGTGATTTTGATTTTCATGCCCATGTTTTGGGGTGACCATCGGTTTCCAAATTTTTAGGGTCAATACCTAGGAGTGGGATGGCTGAGTCATGTGGCTTTTTTTTTTTTTTTTGGCTACAGCATGCAGCTTGCAGGATCTTAGTTCCCTGACCAGGGCTTGAACCCAGGCCCCAGGCAATGGAGGCATGGAGTCCTAACACTGGACTGCCAGGGAATTCCCAGGGACACTTTTTGTTTTGTTTAATTTAATTATTTAATTTATTTATTTTTGGCTGCGATGGGTCTTCATTGCTGTGCACGGGCTTTCTCTAGTTGCGGCGACTGGGGGCTACTCTTCATTGTGGCATGTGGGCTTCTTATTGCAGTGGCTTCTCTTGTTGCAGAGCATGGGCTCTAGGTGCCCACGCTTAGTAGTTGAGGCACGCAGGCTTAGTAGTTGTGGCTCTTGGGCTCTAGAGTGCAAGCTCAGTAGTTGTGGCGCACGGGCTCAGTTGCTCTGCAGCATGTGGGATCTTCCCAGACCAGGGCTCAAACCTATGTTCCCTGCATTGGCAGGCGGATTCTTAACCACTGCGCCACCAGGGAAGCCTGACATGTTTATCTTCATAAGAGACTCACTCTTCTCCAAGGTCGTTCTGCCATTTTGCATTCCCAGCAGCAATGGATGGGGAGTTCCTGTTGCAAAATCTGGGCTGCGTTTTAAGTGTTTACACTATGGCTGTTTTCAAGGTAGAATGGCTTTTGTGATCACCTGCATGAGAAGTAACGGTGGTTGAGGGAGGAATGGAAATAAAGGAGCAGCCAGAGTGACATTTCCAACAAGGATCACCTGGTTCCTGAGTAGAAGGCATTGGAGACTCAACACAAGGCTTCAGGTTCAGAGGAAACCTCAACAGCCCACCTTGGAATGTCCTAGGGATTCATGAACTTGATGCCAAGCCATCTATTGTATACATTTCCATCTGATTAAAGTGAGGTGGATGGACGTAGAATCTGTCATACAGAGTGAAGTCAGAAAGAGAAAAACAAATAGCATATGCTAACATATATTTATGGAATCTAAAAAAAACCTAAGGACAGGACAGGAATAAAGACACAGCCAAAGAGAATGGACTTGAGGACATGGGGAGGGGTAAGGGTAAGCTGGTACAAACTGGGAGAGTGGCATGGACATATATACACTACCAAATGTAAAATAGATAGCTAGTGGGCAGCAACCACATGGCACAGGA
>RJWK010004771.1:13560-58176 GCA_004363435.1 Platanista minor
AATTATATTCCAATAAAGATGTTAAAAAAAAAAAAAAAAGAAGCAGGAACTTCCCTGGTGGTCTAGTGGTTAAGAATCTGCCTTCCTTCTACCCAACACCAGTCTCTCCCATCAGGAAACTTACACAAGCCTCTTAGATAGCCTCATCCACCAGAGGGCAGACAGCAGAAGCAAGAATAACTACAATCCTGCAGCCTGTGGAACAAAAACCACATTCACAGAAAGATAGACAAGATGAAAAGGCAGAGGGCTATGTATCAGATGAAAGAACAAGATAAAACCCCAGAAGAACAACTAAATGAAGTGGAGATAGGCAACCTTCTAGAAAAAGAATTCAGAATAATGACAGTGAAGATGATCCAGGACCTCGGAAAAAGAATGGAGGCAAAGATCGAGATGATGCAAGAAATGTTTAACAAAGACCTAGAAGAATTAAAGAACAAACAAACATAGATGAACAATACAATAACTGAAATGAAAACTACACTAGAAGGAATCAACAGCAGAATAACTGAGGCAGAAGAATGGATAAGTGACCTGGAAGACAGAATGGTGGAATTCATTGCTGCGGAACAGAAGAAAGAAAAAAGAATGAAATCAAATAAAGAGACCTGAGAGCTCTGGGACAATATTAAATGCAACAACATTTGCATTATAGGGGTCCCAGAAAGAGAAGAGAGAGAGAAAGGACCTGAGAAAATATTTGAAGGGATTATAGTCAAAAACTTCCCTAACATGGGAAAGGAAATTGCCACCCAAGTCCAGGAAGTTCAGCGAGTCCCAGGCAGGATAAACCCAAGGAGAAACACGCTGAGACACATAGTAATCAAACTGGCAAAAATTAAAGACAAAGAAAAATTATTGAAAGCAGCAAGAGAAAAACGACAAATAACATACAAGGGAACTCCCATAAGGTTAACAGCTGATTTCTCAGCAGAAACTCTACAAGCCAGAAGGGAGTGGCATGATATATTTAAAGTGATGAAAGGGAAGAAACTACAACTAAGATTACTCTACCTGGCAAGGACCTCATTCAGATTCGATGGAGAAATCCAAAGCTTTACAGACAAGCAAAAGCTAAGAGAATTCAGCATCACCAAACCAGCTCTACAACAAAAGCTAAAGGAACTTCTCTAAGTGGGAAACACAAGAGAAGAAAAGGACCTACAAAAACAAACCCAAAACAATTAAGAAAATGGTCATAGATACATACATATCGATAATTACCTTAAACGTAAATGGATTAAATGCTCCAACCAAAAGACACAGGCTTGCTGAATGGATACAAAAACATAACCCATATATATGCTGTCTACAAGAGACCCACTTCAGACCTAGGGACACATACAGACTGAAAGTGAAGGGATGGAAAAAGATATTCCATGCAAATGGAAATCAAAAGAAAGCTGGAGTAGCAATACTCAGATAAAATAGACTTTAAAATAAAGAATGTTACAAGAGACAAGGAAGGACACTACATAATGATCAGGGGATCAATCCAAGAAGAAGATATAACAATTAGAAATATATATGCACCCAACATAGGAGCAACTCAATACATAAGGCAACTGCTAACAGCTGTAAAAGAGGAAATCGACAGTAACACAATAATAGTGGGAGACTTTAACATCTCACTTACACCAATGGACAAATCATCCAAACAGAAAATTAATAAGGAGACAGAAGCTTTAAATGACACAATAGACCAGATAGATTTAACTGATATTTATAGGACATTCCATCCAAAAACAGCAGATTACACTTTCTTCTCAAGTGCACATGGAACATTCTCCAGGATAGATCACATCTTGGGTCACAAATCAAGTCTCAGTAAATTTAAGAAAATTGAAATCATATCAAGCATCTTTTCTGACCACAATGCTATGAGATTAGAATCAGTTACAGAGAAAAAATCGTAAAAAACACAAACACATGGAGGCTAGACAATACGTTACTAAATAACCAAGAGATCACTGAAGAAATCAAAGAGGAAATCAAAAAATACTTAGAGACAAATGACAATGAAAACACGACAATCCAAAACCTATGGGATGCAGCAAAAGCAGTTCTAAGAGGGAAGTTTATAGCTATATAAGCCTACCTCAAGAAACAAGAAAAATCTCAAATAAACAATCTAAGCTCACACCCAAAGGAACTAGAGAAAGAAGAACAAACAAAACCCAAAATTAGCAGAAGGAAAGAAATCATAAAGATCAGAGCAGAAATAAATGAAATAGAAACAAAGAAAACAATAGCAAAGATCAATAAAACTAAAAACTGGTTCTTTGAGAAGATAAACAAAATTGATAAACCATTAGCCAGACTCATCAAAAGAGGGAGAGGACTCAAATCAATAAAATTAGAAATGAAAAAGGAGAAGTTAGAACAGACACCGCAGAAATACAAAGAATCCTAAGAGACTACTACAAGTAACTCTATGCCAAAAAACTGGACAACCTGGAAGAAATGGACAAATTCTTAGAAACGTATAACCTTCCAAAACGGAACCAAGAAGAAATAGAAAATATGAACAGACCAATCACAAGTAATGAAATTGAAACTGTGATTAAAAATCTTCCAACAAACAAAAGTCCAGGACCAGATGGCTTCACAGATGAATTCTATCAAACATTTAGAGAAGAGCTAACACCCATCCTTCTCAAACTCTTCCAAAAAATTGCAGAGGAAGGAACACTCGTAAACTCATTCTATGAGGCCACCATCACCCTGATACCAAAACCAGACAAAGATACTATAAAAAAAGAAAATTACAGACCAATATCACTGATGAATATAGTTGCAAAAATCCTCAACAAAATACTAGCAAACAGAATCCAACAACACATTAAAAGGATCATACACCATGATCAAGTGGGATTTATCCCAGAGATGCAAGGATTCTTCAATATACGCAAATCAATCAATGTGATACACCATATTAACAAACTGAAGAATAAAAACCATATGATCATCTCAATAGATGCAGAAAAAGCTTTTGACAAAATTCAACACTAATTTATGACAAAAACTCTCCAGAAAGTGGGCATAGAGGAACCTACCTCAACGTAATAAAGGCCATATATGACAAACCCACAGCAAACATCATTCTCAATGGTGAAAAACTGAAAGAATTTCCTCTAAGATCAGGAACAAGACAAGGATGCCCACTCTCACCACTATTATTCAACATAGTATTGGAAGTCCTAGCCATGGCAATCAGAGAAGAAAAAGAAATAAAAGGAATACAAATTGGAAAAGAAGAAGTAAAACTGTCACTGTTTGCAGATGACATGATACTCTACTTAGAGAATCCTAAAAATGCCGCTAGAAAACTACTAGAGCTAATCAATGAATTTGGTAAAGTTGCAGGATACAAAATTAATGAACAGAAATCTCTTGCATTCCTATACACTAATGATGAAAAATCTGAAAGAGAAATTAAGGAAATACTCCCATTTACCACTGCAACAAAAAGAATAAAATACCTAGGAATAAACCTACCTAGGGAGACAAAAGACCTGTATGCAGAAAACTATAAGACATTGATGAAAGAAGTTAAAGATGATACCAACAGATGGAGAGATATACCATGTTCTTGGATTGGAAGAATTAATATTGTGAAAATGACTATACTACCCAAAGCAATCTACAGATTCAATACAACCCCTATCAAATTACCAATGGCATTTTTTACAGAACTAGAACAAAAAATTTTAAAATTTGTATGGAGACCCAAAAGACCCCTAATAGCCAAAGCAGTCTTGATGGAAAAAAACGGAGCTGGAGGAATCAGA
Source organism: Platanista minor (assembly GCA_004363435.1). NCBI lineage: Eukaryota > Metazoa > Chordata > Mammalia > Artiodactyla > Platanistidae > Platanista > Platanista minor. Next base: position 17,355 of record RJWK010004771.1, read on the forward strand.
CTTCCTGACTTCAGACTATACTACAAAGCTACAGTAATCAAGACAATATGGTACTGGCACAAAAACAGAAACATAGATCAATGGAAAAAGATAGAAAGCTCAGAGATAAACCCTTGCACCTATGGTCAACTAATCTATGACAAAGGAGGCAAGGATATACAATGGAGAAAAGACAGTCTCTTCAATAAGTGGTGCTGGGAAAACTGGACAGCTACATGTAAAAGAATGAAATTAGAACACTCCCTAACACCATACACAAAAATAAACTCAAAATGTATCTGAGACCTAAATGTAAGACCGGAGACTATAAAACTCTTAGAGGAAAGCATAGGAAGAACACTCTTTGACATAAATCACAGCAAGATCTTTTTGATCCACCTCCTAGAGTAATGGAAATAAAAGTAAAAATAAACAAATGGGACATAATGAAACTTAAAAGCTTTTGCACAACAAAGGAAAACATAAACAAGATGAAAAGACAGCCCTCAGAATGGGAGAAAATATTTGCAAACGAATCAATGGACAAAGGATTAATCTCCAAAATATATAAACAGCTCATGCAGCTCAATATTAAAGAAACAAACAACTCAATCCAAAAATGGTCAGAAGACCTAAATAGACATTTCTCCAAAGAAGACATACAGATGTCCAAGAAGCACATGAAAAGCTGCTCAACATCACTAATTATTAGAGAAATGCAAATCAAAACTTCAGTGAGGTATCACCTCACACCAGTTAGAATGGCCATAATCAGAAAATCTACAAATAACAAATGCTGGAGAGGGTGTGGAGAAAAGGGAACCCTCTTGCACTGTTGGTGGGAATGTAAATTGATACAGCCACTATGGAGCACAGTATGGAGGTTCCTTAAAAAACTAAAAATAGAATTACCATATGATCCAGCAATTCCACTACTGGGCATATACCCAGAGGAAACCATAATTCAAAAAGACACAAGCACCCCAATGTTCATTGCAGCACTATTTACAATAGCCAGGTCATGGAAGCAACCTAAATGTCCATCGACAGATGAATGGATAAAGAAGTTGTGGTACTTATATAAATGGAATATTACTCAGCCATAAAAAGGAAAGAAATTTAATCACTTGCTGAGACGTGGATGGATCTAGAGACTGTCATACAGAGTGAAGTAAGTCAGAAAGAGAAAAACAAATATCGTATATTAACGCATGTATGTGGAACCTAGAAAAATGGTGCAGAGGAACCGGTTTGCAGGGCAGAAGTTTAGACACAGATGTAGAGAACAAACATATGGACACCAAAGGGGGAAAGCCTCAGGGGGTTGGGGATGGTGGTGTGATGAATTGGGCGATTGGGATTGACATGTATATACTGATGTGAATAAAATTGATGACTAATAAGAACCTGATGCATAAAAAAATAAATAAAATAAAGTTCAAAAATTAAAAAAAACAAAATAAGAATCTGCCTTCCAGTGAAGGTGACGTGGGTTTGATCCCTGGTCAGGGAACTAAGATCCCACATGCCACAGGGCAACTAAGCCCATGCGCCACAAATGGAGAGAAGCCCACACACCACAACGAAAGATCCTGCATGCCTCAACTAAGATCCGACACAGAGAAAGAAAGAAAGAAAGAAAGAAAAAGAAAGAAGCAGACACTTTTCTCATAATCCACACAAAACATCCAGTGGTCAGGAGACACCCACTTCTAAGTCATGCACATGTCTTAAGTACACGTCAACTACTTGGAAGTTCATATCCCTGGACCTTATTTTTCTCACTTTTTCTTATTTTCTAGGCTGAAGGTCCCTCATGTATATCTTCCTATGTGTGGGTGTCTTGTCCTGGGTGCCTGCCAGGGGCGTGAAGCAGAGTCAGTGTTAAAAAGGTATACGGGGGGATTCCCTGGTGGCGCAGTGGTTGAGAGTCCGCGGGTTCGTGCCCCGGTCCGGGAAGATCCCACATGCCGCGGAGCAGCTGGGCCTGTGGGCCATGGCTGCTGAGCCTGTGCTCCACAACGGGAGAGGCCACAGCCGGGAGAGGCCCATGTACCGCAAAAAAAAAAAAAAAAAGATATACGTTCAACTGAATTTTATTTTATTATTATTTTTTTTATTTTTTGCTGTACTTATGATTACCATTTTATTATAGAGGATAACAATGAACAGCCAGATGAAGAGGTATATAAGGCAAGTTTGTAAGGACAAGAACTTCTATCCTTGTGGAATCAGGGATTCCACCACCCTCTCAGTACATCAATATTTTCATCAACCAGGAAGCTCCCTGAGCCTTGTTCAGAGTTTTTAATATCAAGATTTCTTTACATAGACATGTGTGATGAAATCATTGGCCATGTAATTGAGCTCACATTTCCGGCCCCACTATCCCTGGAGGTTGGAGATTAGGAGGTTGGGCTGAAAGTTCAAACCCTCTGATCACATGTTTGGTCTTTCTGGTGACCAGCCCTCATCTGAATTGATCTAGGAGTCCTGCATAACAGACATTCCCATCACTCAGGAAATGCCAAGCTCTGTCAGGAGCTGGAGATAAAGATTTATAGACCAAATATAAAGACTCAATATATTTTTTATTATACCATAGTAGCCGCTCAACTGAATTTTATAATACACCCCATTCAGTCTGGTTCAGAGTTCCTCAACCTCAGTATAATGGGCAGTTGCGGCTGGATAACTCTTGTAGGGGCCGTCCTGTGTATTGTAGGATGTTGAACAGCATCCTTAGCCTCTACTCTTTAATCCCCTTTCCCCGACTTGTGATAAAAAAATGCTGCCAGACGCCTTCTGAGGACAATGTTCATTCCCAGCTGAGAAGCATGGTCTAGAGCAATGTGAAGAATGTGTTTTCTTACAGTGTGATCTTATACTGCGTATCTTTGAACATTTACACACACACCATATCTGTAGGGCTGTGAGCCTAGTGATTAATAATGTCATGCGGGGGGCTTCCCTAGTGGTGCAGTGGTTGAGAGTCTGCCTGCCGATGCAGGGGACATGGGTTCGTGCCCCGGTCCAGGAAGATCCCACATGCTGCAGAGAGGCTGGGCCCGTGAGCCATGGCCGTTGAGCCTGCACATCCGGAGCCTGTGCTCCGCAATGGGAGAGGCCACAACAGTGAGAGGCCTGTGTACCGCAAAAAAAAAAGAAAAGAAAAAAAAGAATGTTGTGTGGGGACTTCCCTGGTGACAGAGCAGTTAAGAATCTGCCTGCCAAGGCAGGGGACACAGGTTTGAGCTCTGGTTTGGGAAGACCTCATCACATGCCATGGAGCAACCAAACCCATGAGCCACAACTACTGAGCCTGTCCTCTAGAACCCGTGAGCCACAGCTACTGAGGCCATGTGCTGCAACTATGGAAGCCCATGCTCCACAAGAAGACAAGCCACTGCAGTGAGAAGACTGCACACTGCAACGAAGAGTAGCCCCGGCTCGCCACAACTAGAGAAAGCCCATGCACAGCAACAAAGCCCCAGTGCAGCCAAAAATAAATAAATAAAATAAATTAAAAAAAAAAAAAAAAAGAATGTTGTGCGGCTGAAAGACCATCAGCCTAACCTCTGGGGAGGAGAGAGAGGAGCAGGATACTGAATTCAATCATAGGGCAAATGATTAAATCAACTATGCCTGCATAATGAAATCCTAATAAAAACTCTGGACACCGAGGCTTGGATGAGCCTCCCTGGTGACACACACGGATGGGCAGGAAGGTGAGGCACCCTGAGGACCAAGAAGCTTCATGTCACGCCCTGTGCATCCCTTCATTTGGAGGCTGGTCTGTATCCTTTATAATAATATCACGTTGTGAGCATAGTGCTTTCCTGAGTTCTGTGAGCCTTTCTAGTGAAGTATAGAACTTGAGGGGGTGATTGCAGGAATTGAGGATCCCCAAATTGGTAGCCAGAAGTGTGGGGGTGGCCTGGGAACCCCCAAAACATTTGGCTAATGTCTAAAGAGAGGGCAGTCTTGTGCCCCCCACCTGTGAAGTGAGTGCAAACTCTTGGTAATTAGCACAGGACTGCATGGCAGTCCCCTATTCTCACAAGACAGTGTGGCCACCCCATCCCCTCCCCAGGTTTCAGAGAGGCAGACACCTGCAGAGCCTGGCTCAGCCACGATCAAAACGAACCCCCTCATCTCAGAAAATGGCACCACCATCTAAAATAAGTCCTCATTGTGCCAACTGCAGAGATGTGGATGAACCTAGAGACTGTCATACAGAGTGAAGTAAGTCAGAAAGAGAAAAACAAACATTGCATATTCATGCATATATGTGGAGTCTAGAAAAACGGTGCAGATGAATCTATCTGCAGAGCAGAAGTAGAGACACAGACGTAGAGATAAAAACGTATGGACACCAAGGAGGATGATGAATTGGGAGATTGGGATTGACATATACACACTACTGATATTATGTATAAAATAGATAACTAATGAGAACCTACTGTAGAGCACAGGGAACTCTACTCAATACTCTATGGTGACCTAAATGGAAAGGAAATCCAAAAAAACGGGGATGTATGTATATGTATAGCTGATTCACTTTGCTGTACAGCAGAAGCTGATACAACATTGTAAAGCAACTACACTCCAATAAAAAAATAAATAAAATAAAATAGGTCCCCAGACCTCCCCGCCTCTGTCCTTCTCTATTTTCACTGCTGCCCAATCCGCGCAGCCGCCGTCTCACTCGCATTGACATCACTTTGGTAACCTCTGTCCCTGGCGGGCATGTTCCTTGGCGGGTAGCGGGTGCTGGAAAAATACATTTTTGTTCTGGAAGCACACACTTGTGCGAGCTCCTGAGGAACGTCTGTCTCTCCCAACAATCCAGAAGCCGGGAAGTAGAGACCCTGTTCCCTGGCGTAACTTGGGCGCCAAGCACTGAGCCTGGCACCCAGCAGGTGCTCAATCAAGTGCCTGTTCAAGGGCACCAGGATACGCCACCCAAAAGACGGTACTTTGGCACACGAATTATTCCAAGCTGAAGGCATTTGAGTTCCTGAAATCCCTTATCTGCCTAAAAGCAGAGCCTCAAGTGTCATTAATCCCCTCCCGGGAGCAACTCCCTCTCCTGGGAGACGTGGAGCAGAAACCACATCCAGACAGAGGTCCAGACAATTCACCCATATTCTTCCTCCCATCTATTCCCCAAAGGGGGTCCAAGTATCTTCCCAAAGATACATCAGAAAGCTAACGTCCTTTCTCCAACGCCCCTCCCCCACTAAGTTAGATATATAGACCCCAAATTCTGAGTCAATCATCTCTGGGTGCTCCCGTGTGTCACATGCACAGCTCACGTGTTAATACGTTTCTGTTGGTTTTGCTCTCGTCCACCTGCTTTGGTAATTGCCTTTCACTCACAGGGCCCCTGCCAGAGTAACTGAGACTCATTGAAAAGAAATTTTTTCCCTCCCCTGTGCTTTCAACGTTATCAACACTAGCAATTTATTTTTATTTTTCTTGCATTTTGTCATACAGGTAAACAGCTATAAAAAATAAGCACAATCAACTACTCAATAACAATAGTATGGAAAACTTATTCAGAACATAGTTTTTTGTTTTTGTTTCTGTTTTTTTCTTTGTTTGTTTTGAATTTGCTTGGATTTTATATCTTCCACTCTCACATTAAGACGCAAGTTTCAAATATCTGGATATTTGGGACCAAAACTTTCCTCAGCCTTGGCTATTCAATACTTTGCATTGGCCCATGTGTTCCATGACAGGCTAATCCATAATAGGTTAACATATTTTCATCAGCTTTGGAACTACAGCCAAGGTGCAGTGTGTTTAACACTAGCAATTTATTAATGATGAATTAACAAAACCCGAGGCTCTTACCAGAGCCATAGGGCTCTGCACAGTCTGGCAGTGGTAATTCTCAGGCTTCATCTCCCTCCCCTGCTCCCTATCCCCACAGTGGTCTGGCCTCTCTTCCTTGTCCCCTGCCCACACAGCTGAAGCGCTAAGTGCTCACCTTTCACCTATTCCTGCGGTTTGCCAAGCCCTTCATTCACGTCCACATCCAAATACCACCACCTCCAACCCCACCCCTGACCTAGCCTTTTTACTCTCCGCAGCCCTTAGCATCCTCCCCAAACAGAAATGTATTTTATTATATGTCTCCCATGACCATAAGGTCCATAAAGGGGCTGTAAAAAAAAAGTTTTATTTTATATTTTAAAAATTATTTTTATTGGAGTATAGTTGATTTACAATGTTGTGTTAGTTTCGGGTGACTCAGGTGAATCAGCAAAGTGAATCAGTTATACACGTACATATATCCACTCTTTTTTTAGATTTTTTTCCCATATAGGTCATTACAGAGTATTGAGTAGAGTTCCCTGTGCTACACAGTATGTTCTTATTATTTATCTGTTTTATGTAAAAACAATTATTATGCCACTCGTTAAAACACAGTAAGGCAGACTTTATTCAGGACCATCGAGATAGGTGCAGGGACCACTACACTGGTGGTGGTGGGGGAGATTGGGTTCAACTCTGAATACAAGGAAAAGTGGGGATTTATAGCTAAGGAGCAGAGTGGGTATCAGTGGATGGAAAGTTACTAAACCTCAGGGGAAAGGGGAGATTCTGGCTAAACTGACCTTGTGGGATTTCTCCCTGCCCCAGCTTTATTGAGATGTAATTGACACATAGTTTAAGGTGTACAAGAGTTGATTGGATACATTGTTATATTGCAATGTGATTCCCACCTTAGCATTAACTAGCACCTCCATGCCATCACATAATGCTCGTTTCTTTTTTTTTTCCTACTTTTTAAAAACTTTAAATTTTATATTGGAGTATAGTTGATTAATGATGTTGTGACAGTTTCAGGTGTATGGCAAAGTGATTGAGTTATATGTATACATGTATGTATTCTTTTTCAAATTATTTTCCCATTTAGATTGTTACATGATATTGATCAGGAACTGCTCATTTCTTTCTGGTGGTGAGAGGTTTAAGATCTAGTCTCTTTCAAGTATATAATACCGTACTGTTAACTCTAGCCACCATGTTGTACATTAGGCCCCCAGAACTTCTTCATCTTCTAACTGGAAGTTTGTGCCCTTTGACGGGCATCTCCCAGTTCTTGCTGAAGGCAGGGCAGGGTGATCAGGCATCACCCAGGGGATAACGGGGTGGGGGTGGTGAGAAACCTGATCAGATATCGAGGGCCACCAGACACGCAGGGTGGGAGATTCTAGCTAAATGAATTGAAGCAAGATTCTTGCTCAAATTGAACAATGCAGCAATAGACGCAGAAGTCCAGAAGTTGAGACCTGGTTGAAAAGTCAGAGGGTCAGAAGAGCCTGGCCAGAGTTTGGCCAAAGAGAGAGCCTTTGTCAGGGATCTGTCTGTTGGTTTCCCTCTCTACCCCAGGCAGTACTCACCACAACGTAGTCACTCGGCAAACTTGTGGAGGATCAATCAATGACTAAAGCCCGTGAAGAATGAATGCCTCATCCATCACACCCTGTCTCCAGACGGGCAGGACCTCATCACTGTTTATTGTACACTGTTGTTTTCCCAACCTGGGAACAGGGCCGGGTGCACAGCAGAGGCTCAGGCAACATTTGTTGGATTAGTGAGTAAACGAATGAATGAATTCATGCTGGGAAGAGATCTGCTTATGTTACCGATCCTTGTGGGAGATGTGTGATTTCTAGAACGACCTTTCTGCTCCTCTGCAAAGATTTCATCCCCAAATGCCTTTCACTGTGTGCAAAGATCATGTGAGTGGGGTGGGGGATGCTACCTGAGCCCCCCCAGGCCTTGGCCTCTGCAGCTGGGCTGTTATGACGTCCATGCCTCTGCCTTGTCCCCCCACCACCCTACAGGGACTCCCCTCTGCTGGTGGGAACGAGGCGGGCTCAGACTGTTGCCATGGATATGACTGCTGGAGCCGGGGAGGGAGGGGAGAGGGGTTGAGAAAGGTTGCTAAGAGAGTCCTGTGTAGTTAACACATTTGGAACTCTCCATACATTTCCTTCCCATCTGTCGGATAGAAAAAGACTCCCAAGGCCACTGTGGCCTCCAGTCTGTTTTCCACAAAGTAGCCAAAGAGGTGTTTCACACCTATAACTCAGATGTAATCAATTATTCCTAAAACCACTGTGTTACCTCCTGAGGGCCCTGCTGACCACCCCGCCCCACCCTGTCCTGATTCCCAAATCCATTTCCTTCCTTTATTACTGACCTTTGTCCTGTTCTCTGAAGAGAACAGAGTTCATCTGCCCTGGGCTTTTGCACTTGCTGTCCCTGGTTCCTGAAATGGTCTCCCCGAGCATATTCCTGCAGCTGGCTCTGTCCAGTCCCAGTATGTCCTAAACTCTCTGGGCCACAGTTTACTCATTAGCAATGAGAATAATAATAACACCCGTAAGGATGCTCTGAGGATTCCTACAGATACACCTACAAAACCCACGAGAGATTCCTAGCTCAAGATCCTGCTACAAACAAACAAACAAACAAACAAACAATGTGTGTGTTTAGCTGCCGTCCAACTTGTACCTACAGAATTCTTGTGATAAAAGAAAATAAGGATGCTTCTGGGATGAGCATATAAGACCTTACAAATTTCTGTCCACAAACAGGCAAATTCTCTCAGTTTAGATAACGTTGTCTGGTAGAGATTCCTCAAGGTTATTTTTGGAGGCACAGTCGTTAAGTCTGCATATGAGGGGCCTACTATGTGCTGGGCCCTGATTTTAAGCCCCCCACCCTGGCTGACTCCAATGCCCCTTGGATCTCCCTGCCCCACCCCCCTCCAGCCTTTCCCATCTCCCACTCAAGCCACAGTTTCCATGGCAACACTGTGGTCTCCCAGGGAGGATGGGGCAGAGGGACAGACGTTAGACCAGCCTGGCTGGGGAAAGGGAGTTCCCCCACCCACCCCCTGCACAGTCTGGGCATCGGGGGTTCATATGGTATTTTGTGCACGTAATGTTACACAGGCCGAGTCTCTCTGCAGCAGGGAACACGGGGCCTCTGCAGATGTGGATAGAATCGCCAGTCTCCTCTGAGCACCAGCATTCCTCCTTGAATTCCATCAGAAACATTGACGGGGCCCCTCCTGTGTGCCAGAATAAAATAGGGTGCAGGGAGGGCCTGGTCTGTAACCCGAATAGAGTCCAGGGACTATCAGGGGAGACACCTTCATCCCCAAATCCATTTATGTCCAGAGTATGGAATATTATTCAGCACTAAAAAAAAAAAAAGAACCATCAAACCACGAAATGACATGTAGGAAGCTTAAACGTACATGACTCTGTGACAGAAGTCAATTTGAAAAAGCTCCATGCTGTATGATTCCAACTACGTGACATGGAAAAGGCAAAACTATGAAGACGAAAAAAAGATCAGTGGTCACCAGGGGTGGGGAGGAGGGGAGGATGAATGGAGCAGGGCACAGAGGAGTTTTAGGGCAGTGAAAGTACTCTGCATGATGCCACATGATGGATACATGTCATTATACATTTGTTCCCAACCCACAGAGTGTACAACACCAAAAGTGAGCCCACAGCTGCAGAGACACTGGTACTTAAACCACTACCACGGTTAGGAGATGGGCACCTCCGGATCTCTGAACGAGGCTTGTGGTTGCAATGAGAACCACCTTCTTCCCTGGTTGGAGGCTGTGTCTCTGGTGGGGCCCCCAGCTGGGCGTTGGGTGCAGGACCAGGGCTCACTCCAGGGGGACTGCTGCCTTGGGGAGGGGGCTCAGAGGTCCAGGGGCCAAGGTCAGACTCCACATCTGCTTCCCCTCAGGCAGCAGGAGATGCAGCAGGAAGACCCCTCCCTCTGTCTCTTCTTGACCATTTCCACCCCTGCCTTCCATCTCTCTGAGTCCACCGCTGGCCCTGCCCTCTGCCACCCCCCAGCGCAGCCACCACCTCCTCCTAATGGTCTACTCCTTCCCTTACCTCAACGGCTCCTTTCCCCTTGAAAGCGAATACAACAAGTTAAATAGCATCTTCCCCCGTGTACGTGATAATTCCCACAATTAAATGCTCTTCCCTAGCACGGCCCACATGGGGTCTCTGCCACCTGGCCTGGGCTGACCCCTCCAGCCAGGACCGGCTGCATAACTTGCAGGGTTCAGTGCAAAAGGAAAACGCAGTCCTCTGGTTCAGAAAAGCAGGAAAAGGCTCTTTCCTTTCTTCCGCGGTCTTACCCTCAACCTGTCAATGGTGTTTTTTGTTTGCCATTCAGTGTCATGCTCCCTCGGCCACATGGGGTTGCTGGGGGGCGAGTGCAGACCTTCACAGGGGCTGGGCCCTGCCTGACCCTAACCCTCCCCAGGCTTGTGCCCTGAACCCCTCTCCTGGGGGGGCAGAGGGCAGCAAGCGTTCCTGGAGGGAAGGGTTTCTGAACTGCCCAGAACCTGCCCCAGGGATGCAGGACTAAGTGGAAGGCAGGACTCCCAGCACCGGTCACAGCTTCCTGTCCCGTGGGACTTCACGTCCAAAATTCAACTTCAAAGATAAAATTAACAATTTCACCAAAAGAAAAAGAAAAGGAATTCCCTGGTGGTCCAGTGGTTAGGACTCTGTGCTCTCACTGCTGTGGGCCTGGGTTCAATCCCTGGTCAGGGAACTAAGACCTCAGAAGCCATGTGGCCAAAAACACACAACCAAAACCAAAACAAACAAACAAAAAGGAATTTCATGATGGTGACCTCAGAGCATTAAACACCCAGCACAGGGACCCCTGATGTGGGCCTGATTGCAGGGTCTTCAGCCCCCTGCCCTCCCCTCCCTCCCACAGTCTGGCCTCTCTGTGATCTTACAAAGAGGAAGCTGGCTCTGCTTTGCACTGGCTGTTCCCTTTGCCTGGAACAGCCTCGCCCAGGTCCTCTCTGAGTGTTTCCCCGGCTCCTGAAGACCTCAGCTGCCTGTGCCCCACCCCCTGGGCCTGGGGTCCCTCCTCAGTCAGCTGGAGAGGTTGGGGGAAAGAGCCTTTTGTCACCGCGGTGCTGTGGTGGGGCCGCTCCGGCGTGGTCCGTGCTGCTTCCCGGGGGGCTAGTGCTGGACCCTCTTTCAGTTGCTCGTACAGAATTCGTGAGGGAAAGGACTAAACGCATGCCACCATTCCTAGATCCAAAGACTTGGGATATTAATTCTTGCCTGAAACGGAGCCAAAAAAGAATAGATTCCAGGATGATGGATGGAATCTCTGGGATTTCTGGGGGCACAGACATTGGCCTTGCCGACCTGCCTTGAGGGCCTACTGTGTACCAGGCTGGGATTTGGATTCTGCGCACACACATTCCCTGCAGAGGCAGAGAGATTCCGGGCCCCTCTACAGTCCCGCATCCTCCCTCCACACTGTGGCTACGGTTTCCTTGGCAACTGCCTGAGCCCACCTGCGTCACCGCAGACGTGGGGGCTCCTGCTTTGGGAGTGGAGCAGAGGGGTGCGCATCAGACTCGCACCACCTGGGAGGGCTAGGCTTGCTGTGCAGCCTCCACGTCAGCAGCACGTCTGCACATTTTGCGCGGGTTGAAATGCGTCAGTGGTACCATCTTCTCAGAAAGAGAAAAAAAGAAGGAAAAAAAAAAGCGTCTGCCGGAGCCTCCACCGACTCCGAGTGAAGTTTTGAATCTGTTCTGAGCAGCCGTGACACAGCAGTTTATAGTTTCACCATTCATTTATTTAGTACATATTCGTATTGCATGTGAACTGAGAAGTTAGATATACACACCTATGTGTATTCATGGAGCTACTGCCATTTTACATGCTCTATTCTAGATCTGGAAAATGAAACGGTGAGACATAAGGCCCAGTTTCTGACTGCTGGTAGACCATTCATGCCTTCCTTCACCCCCCAAATTGTGTGTTTACTATGCGAGTATTTATTGAGGTCCCACTATGGGTCAGCAGTGAGTTAAACCTGATGCATGAAGTAGAAACCAAGACAGATTTCCCCCCCGCCTTAAGAATCTTTCATGTATGTGAGAATAACAGTCAATAAATGTAACTTAAATACCAGATGATGGTAAGTTCTATAAAGGGTAAATAGGGTGAGGAGATGGCGAGTGAAGGAAGGGGATCTTTTAGCTGATCAAGGAGGTCTTCCTGGAGGTGGAGGTATTTGAGCAGACCTGAATGAAGGGAGAGCACAAACCTTTGGATCGTTAGAGAAACAACCATTCTGGGCAGAGAGAACGGCACCTGGAAACATTGGAAAATGGGGCATGTTTCTCATGCTTGAAGAACAGCGGGGAAGCCAGGGTGTGTGATGGGAATGAGTGTGGAAGAAAGCGGATGGGGGTGGATTCAGATGGGGAGTTGGGAAGAGTCATGCAGTGCTTTCTGGCTTACATTTAGTGAATAAACACGTAGCTAAATTTATCATAAGGTGTTCACATTTTTGTTTCTTAGAGATATATTTCCTCTGTTAGATGGATGGATGGATGATGGTTAGATGGGGATGGATGGATGGGTGATGGTTAGATGGGTGGATGATGGTTGGATGGATGGATGGATGATGGTTGGATGGATGGATGATGGATTGATGGATGGATGGGTGATGGTTGGATGGATGGATGGATATTTAAATGAACAAATGTTGGAGAGACTGATGGATGGATTAATCATTGTATGGATGGATGATGGCTAGAATAATGCATAAATGAATGGTTAGATAGATAGAAGGATGGATTAATGGGTGGGTGAGTGTAAGGACTGATGAGTGGATGGATGGATGGATGGATGGATGGATGATGGATGGATAATGGATGGATGGATGGATGGATGGATGGGTAGAAGGATGGATGGATATTTCAATGAATGAATGTTTGGCTGGGTGGGTGCTACAAGTAAAATAAACAATATTTTCCTTCTCCAAGGGTCAATTCTGAATTCTAGCAGTCTCCCTTGCTCTCTGTCTACATCACTCATCTGTGAAGATCATGACTTTGGGGTATATATACATAAAAATATATATTTGGAAGTAAAGCAGTGGTGAATGAATAAGGGCAATTGAAAGGTGGCCTCCCCTTTGTGTGCAAACACCTGTGGGACTGGGTAATATTTTCATCATCATGTCCCATCTTTCTGATCAGTCCGTAGAGGTATGAATGCCCCTCTCTTGCCCCACTCTCCTTGGGTGATGCAGATGAAATTCCCACTCATAGTGTTAGCTACATAGATGGCGCCCCCTGGAGTTGTGCAGTGTACAACCCTGTGATCTCCAGTGACTCTGTGCATTTGGCAGGATCTCCAAACCTGCATCCCCAGCCCAGACCTCCCTCAGGAGCTTCAGAAACAGATATCCACGCAGCAACTGGACTTTCCCCTCGGATGACATTCAGTACGAACGGTGCAGGTTCAGGACTGATCTAAACATCAACAAACCCAGCCCACCAGCAACAGGTCAAGAATTCCCAAGATATAGCTCCACCCAGGCCACTTCTCCTCTGTGTATCTTTCTAGTCCTCCCAGATTTCCCAATTTCCAGAGCCACCACCCTATTCTAAGCCACCTCCTCTCTTGCCAATGGACCAATTGGTGTCCAAAATGGAGCACCGTGAGAAAAGGTTTAAGACTTTTATTTCTATTTTTTTTTTACTTTCACCTTTAGAAATGATCTATTTCTTTCGAGTGCTTTATTATCTATACACTGCCTTGCTGCAGTAGCATATAATCTGTCAATAGCTAGCTAAGGCTCCTTGGTGGCTCTGCGTGGAAAATCCTACTACTGAAACAAGTGAGGGAAATTAAGTCAGAGGGTAGTCAGCTCACTTTGAAAATCCTAGGTTGGTGCCTTAGTTGCCTCAGCTCTAAAATGGGCATCAGAGCATAGGCAGCCCTTAGAAATCTACCAAGCAAGGACATAACCCCCGGGGCAAAGAGCCCAGATGACAAACTCTGGCTGCCTGGGTTCGAATCCTGGCTTTGCCACTTGCTAGCTGTGTGAACCTCCAGAACATATTGCCTGCCCCGAGCTGCCATCTCCTTGTATGTAATAGTGGGATAATATTAGAACATATCTCAAACGAGCCTTTCTGAAGCAAGAATTCAGAGGACTGAATGGCATAGCGTAAGTGCTATTGTACTGGTTATTAAATGGAGCATAATGCATAATTTCTGTGATTATTGTGTAGTTTCAACATTGGGAACTGTGGGAACACTGCCAGGCCTGAAATAAAGTTTCCTTCAAAAGTCACCAAAAGGGACTTCCCTGGTGGTCCTGTGGTTAAGAATCCATCTTCCACTGCAGGGGACGACGGTCGGGGAACTGGTCGGGGAACTGAGATCCTGGTCGGGGAACTGAGATCCCCACATGCTGCAGGGCAACTAAGCCCGCACCCCACAGCTACTGAACCCGAGTGCCACAACAAACACCCAACTCGGCCATAAATAAATAAATATATAAGTCACCCAAAGTACTGCTATGACAAATGGCAGAGTTGGAAACCCATCCCAGTCAAGTTGGTTATTGTGGTTAAAATTGGGGACATGGGGAGGACAGCCATTGGGGAAAACAGTACGGTCATACCTCAAAAAATTAAAAATAGAATTACCATTTGATCCAGCAATTCCATTTCTGGGTATATACCCAAGAGAATTAAAAGGAGGGTCTCAAAATGATACCTGTACACCCATGTTCATAGCAGCTTTGATCACAATAGCTAAAAGGTGGAAGCAACCCAAGTTGTCTACTGATGAATGAGTGGGTAAACAAAGTGTGGTGTATGCATACAATGGAATATGACTCAGCCTTAAAAGGGAAGGAAATTGTGACACGTGCTACCACATGGATGAACCTTGAGGACGTTATGCTAAGTGAGATAAATCCGTGGCAAAAGACTAATAACTACTCTATGATGCCACTTCCATGAGGTACCTAAGACATCAAATTCATAGAGACAGAAAGTAAGATGGTGATTACTGGCGCTGGGACGGGGGGAATGGGGAGTTATTGTTTAAGGGGTACAGAATTTCAGTTTTACAAGATGAAAAGAGTTCTGGGCATGGATAACGGTGATGGTTGCACAACACTGTGAATGTATTTATCACTACTGTACTGTACACTTAAAAGTGTACTTAGGAGGGTGAGGGACTTCCCCAGTGGTCCATTGGTTAAGACTCTGTGCTTCCACTGCAGGGGGTACAGGTTCGGTCCCTAGTCAGGGAACTAAGATCCCACATGTTCCACCATGTCAAAAAAAAAAAAAAAAAAAAAGACAAAAAGGACTAAAAATGTCCTTAGGAGGGCGAAATGTGTGTTATCTGTATTTTACCCATTGGGGGAAGACTGAGGGGGCTGGCGGATTGGGAGGTAGAATCTTCCAGGGTTGGTGTTTTGCCTAAAGAGTAGGAAAGAGAAGGGACAGAGTATTTCCAAGGGAGGCCATAACTCTAGACGGCTAAAGAGAAAGGAAAAGGGGTGATGGACCCTGCGAGAGACTTGGGTTCAGCAGAAATGTAGATGAGGTCATGGGGCTGAACTGACAACCTTGCTGCAGAGCCTGGAAAATCCCGCTCTGCGGCTCTCTCCTTACCTTCCCCAGACCCTCGCCTCCCTGACTCTGGCTGCAGTTTCCACAGCAATACCCTGAGCTCCCGCATCCTTCAGGGGAAAGTGGGTGCCCTTGTGAGGGGAACCAAGTGAGGAGAGGGATGAGGTCGGCAGGGGAGGGCCTGGTCTGTCCGACAGGTTCTTTGCATCCGGGGTGTATGTGTGCTTTTTGCGCACGATGAAATGCGTCACCATCCGCAGTGGCTCTGCAGAGGGGAAGACTGGCGTCGGGAGGTTCTATGTACGTGGCTAGAAATCCTGAGTATCTTCTCTGCAGTGCGCCAGCACTTCATGTTTTCAGAATATTGATTGGTCAGAAATACTGATTGAGCTCCCTTTGTGTACTGGACTGTGCGCTAGGGGCACGGAGAATAAAATGGTGACTGAAAAAGAGTCTCCTCTCTGCCTACCAGGAGTGGAGAGACGGTTAGCAGAGAGAGCTTTCCACACCCTCATTTATTTCATCACCCATCCTTTCCTTCAGACAATATTTACTGAGAGCAGAACTTGAACTAAGCCTGGTGGAGACAGCAAAGAACCAACAGACAGATCTCTGCTCTTGTGATCTTGTGAGAGCCGGCTCCAGCGTACCTCTGACATACCACAGAATACTGTTCTGCATCTCGTCTAAACTTTGCTGATAAGCCCAGTATGGGAAGGAGTTAGACCCAGTCCGCAGCACACTGAATCTCAGGTCTTAGAGAGAACTCTTTGGTCACAAAGAACCTCAGTCTGCACAGAGCAGAATTCACCGCCCCTCTGATCTGGGCCTCCTGAGAGGCTCTGGCCCCCTGATCTGGGCCAGGTGGCAGCAGCTGGCTGGGAGGAAGAGGGGTCTTTGTGCCTTGGAATGTCTGGCCTGAATCCCTCTCTCTGCAGAAGGGGCTGGGCAGGTGGGGGAAGGGTCAGGGATGGGACAGAGGGGAGGGAAGGATGGTCTCCAGATTTGGGCAGCTCTTCTTCTTTATTATTTTTTTAACTTTTTATTTTATCTTGGAGCATAGTTGATTAACAATGTTGTGATAGTTTCAGGGGAAAAGCAAAGTGATTCAGTTATACATATACATGCATCTATTATTTTTCAAATTCTTTTCCCATTTAGGTTGTTACAGAGTACTGAGGAGAGTTCCCTGTGCTATGCAGTAGGTCCTTGTTGGTTATGCATTTTAAATATAGCAGCATGTACATGTCAACCCCAAACTCCCTAAATAGGAAGCTCTTCTGAAAGCATGTGTGAATGCTGGTGTAAATGGGACTTTCTAAGAACTTTCTGACATGACACAGTAATACATATATGTCGTCACAATTTTAAGCATTTTCCTGCACATAAATTCATTGCCTATTTCCGACAACCGGGTAACATGGGGCAGTTGGCATCCTTGTCTGCATCCTTGTTTGCACCTGAGGTGGAAACAAGCTCAGAGAGGTGAGGTCGTGTGGGAGGAGGTGGCAGGTGAGGGACGTTGCAGGAGACCTGCCTGCTTTTGTCACTTGTGTTCTTTTTTTTCTTTCTTTTGACATGTAAAGAGCAACGCTTATTTAATGTACACAACTCAGTGAGTTTGGGGTTAAGTATACGGCCACGAAAGCAGCACCACCATCAAGGTCGTAAACACATCCATCACCTCCCCAATGTTCCTCCTGCCCCTTTATTACCTTTATTATTTGTGTGCGTGTGTGTGAAGAGCAGGTGTTAAGTGCAACGCGTAGTGCTGTGGCCACAGGCGCGATGCCCGATGGCAGATCTCCTGGGTTCTTAACTCATCCGCTCACCACTCCCTGCTTGCAATTTCCAGAAGCTTCCCCTGCAGCTACACAGGACACACCCATGGCTGTTGTGGGAACGGATGGAACACATGCACTCAGTCTTAAACAGCTGCCTGGCACCTAGTCAATCCTGAAACTGCTTAGTTCTCAGATTTTCAAGTCCTGGTTTCGCCAAGAAATTCCCACGGACAGAGAGGACGTGAGAAGACGGTTCTCCCTGCATCGGCGCTCAGCTAATCCCCGAGTCCTCTGTTTCACTGGTTCCCTCGGGATGAGAAATGCCTGGAGAGACACGCATTTCTTCTTTCCACAAGCGTTTCTCAAGTACCCCGTGTGTGCTGGGCGGGCTGACTGTTGGAACCCTTAGATTCTGGAAAATTCCAATCTCGGTCTCCCTCTGTTCCCTCCTCATCCTGCTGCGGTTTCCATGGCGACAGCCTGAACTGCCTCCGTGGTCCTCGAGAAGTGGGAGCTCGTGTGGGGATGGAAGGGGAGGACTGGGAGGCCGACTCAAGGCCTGCTGGTCCTCCAAGGGATGCGGGTGGGGGGGACACGCGCCCCTCAGGGAACATTGAAACACATCCTTGAACCAAGACCTGCAGAAGGGCATCACTGAGCCTGGGCAGGTGTCTGCAAATGGTTAGAAATCACACTTCGTTCCGGCGCCAGTGATACCAGCACTGTCTGTTCTCACCACTCACCCACTCACTCCACACGCCCCTTGAGGCCCTACTTGTTGTGCCAGGAACAGTTGGAGGTACCGACAACACCCTGATTATGGAAGAAGGTAAGTCAGCTCCCCTTCCCCCATCTGTATGTCAAAATCCTAACCACCAGTACATCCGAATGGGGCTGTACTAGAAGCCAGCTTTTTCAAGAGGTGATTCACTGAAAACAAGGTCCTATGGGTGGGCCCTAATCCAATGGGTATGTGTCCTTATAAGAATAAGAGGAGATTAGGACACAGACACACACAGAGGGAAGACCAGATGAACAAGCCAAGCAGAGAGGCCTCAGGAGAAACCAAGACCTTGATCACGGACATCCAGCCTCCAGAGCCATGAGAGAATAGATTTCTGTTGTTTAAGCCACGCCATCTGTGGTGACTTGTTATGGAAGCCCTAGAAGATTAGTACAGCACTTCCATCTGTGTTACAGGAGAGATCTTTATTAAAAAAAATTTTTTTAAACTAATGCATCCAATAAATATCCAGAGTGCCTCTGTTCCAGCCAGTCTCTCATGGTAAGACTCCTCTGTTACACTTGGCTGTCCATGTGCAGCAGCCGTCTTCTTGTTGTCCTTTAGATGTGCAAAGCCCCTTCCTACCTCTGGGCCTTTGCTCTCCTCATTTCTTGCTCTACTCATTCTCTCTGGAGCTTCCCGTGGCTGGATTCTTCCTGACATTAGAGTCTAATCAACACCACATCAGCTTGGGACTTCCCTGGCAGTCTAGTGGTTAAGACTCCACCGCTTCCAGTGCAGGGGGCATGGGTTCCATCCCTGATTGGGGAACTAAGATCCCACATGCTGCGTGGTGCGGCCAAAAAAAAAAAAAAAAAACACCACATTTCCTATTAGAAATTCCTCTTTTTTGTATTTGCTCCTATGTGGATGGACTTCTGGTCTGCTGGAGTATAAACCCCATGAAAGCAGGGCATTTTTCCTGTCTTGGTCACCACTGTCCTCCCAGTGCCTGGCTCCATAAATATCAGTTGCATGAATGAATGAATGAATGGATGGATGAGTGAAGTGTGAACATCCCAGAGCACTCCCTGAGTCCCTGGCTGTTACGGGCAGGGTCTCTCTGAATTACTCTAGGCTCACTGTAGGGGGAATTCGAGGGTATCTCTTGAATCAGGGAAGACTCAGACCAGCCCCCTTTTTCACTCCTCCCATGTGCGCTCACCTGACAGGTGAAGATAGGTGTGGGCCCATGTCCACTCCCTGGTGTTTAGTCCCCCCGAGGATTCCTCCCCACTTTCTCAGGCCTCTTAGCTTCAGGGAACCTTCATTGGGGAGGGGGCAGGGTGGTTTCTGCTCTTTGTGCCAAGTTTCAGCAGAGGGTGATGGGGCTGTATCTCAGCTGAATCTCTCCCATACAGGAGGGCCTGAGGTCTGCAGTCGGACAGTAGGATGCACAGGAACTTTGCAGAGACAGGAGGAGGATGGGGAGAGGGAGTGCTGGGGCTTGGGCTGAGACTTCTGGCCTGTGTAAGAAGCATATAAAGTGAATTCACATATAAAGTGAATGTGTAGAATTTTCAATCCGAAAAGAAAAAAATGCACCTCATTTTTTTGAAAGAAAAAAATTTTTTTTTTGAATCTTGGAGAATTGCTTATAAAGATACATCTTGGGGGCATACCGACCTCTAGACTGGTTCAGCATAGCCGTTCCTGTTCATCTTTGCACTTTCAACTAAAAACTAGCCAGCGTAGTAATTTCCCCTAAGTGTTTCCAGCTGTGAGATGTCAGTTTCTAGTTTGGTTTCCAGATGCACTATTAGAGTTAATAAACTTTAAACTTGACAGTGTAAAACCTTGAAACACTGCATTGCATTTATAAAGAAAAAAAATAAGACCATCTTTCCCTCTGCAGCTTTTCTGACGTTTTCTGAAATGGACACACATCTTTCATTATTCTGAGGCTAAAAGTTCTTGTTCAGATTGCTTGGGGCATGAAAAAGAGCCCTGCTGGCTTTGCTTAGGGTATTTCCTATGTGAGGTAACACAGAACATCAGTCTCTGTGAAATCATTCGTATTTTGTGTTTATCCAAGTGCAGAGATAGTCTCTTGTATGAAGGTGCAAGACAACCAGTGACAGAATGCAGTAAGGTTTGCACTATAACTTAAAATTATAAAAGTAAAAATATAATACAAGTTTTCAGATTTTTTTCCCTAAATTACTCAGATTAGATTCATAGCATATATTCTTAGGGTTTTGTTTGTTTGTTTTAATGGGTTCATTACAAGGTGTATTAATTGCCAGTTGTGGGGAAATGTAAAGAAATTCCTTTATACTTAAAAGCCCTTGGTTTTCAGAAAATATTCACAAATGAATTTATTACAGAATTATCTAAATCATAGATTACTAGTTAGGCCAATCTTTTGAAAAATGTTATATGTTTTTACTGTTATTACTCCATAAAAGAAAATTGCCTGATATATTTACAGCTCTTGCAGTAAAGCTTTCATCCTTAAATAGTTGTATGTCTATAATCTGCAGACATTTAAAATACGTTTTTATGTCTGCAGCAGAGATTGCAGAAGTGAATTCACTTGGTTTTGTTTGTTTGTTTTAAGGCCATGGATTTTAAGAGGTAAATTATTTTGGGCACCGTCATAAAAGAAAACTACCATTTGCTACATTATGGCAAAGATGTTAACATCTGAAAAAGAGATACGTTTTAGAATAAATGAAAGAACATCACTGTGATTCTGGGCACTGATCTTTTGATGAAAAAAATTTTTTTTGACAAAATTCTTGTGTAAGTTTTGATACTGTAAAGTTCTGCATTGTGTATGTGTTCATTGTAGCAATGTAATCAATTATGCAATCTCAAAAAGTATTTGTTGTTTATCTGACATTCAAATTTAACTAGCATCCTGTAGTTTTATTTGCTAAATCTGGCAACCTTAAATATTGGTAACAGCAACAATAATGATAATAATGACCACAAATATTTGTTAAACGCTTACTGAGTGCCCGGCCACCTAACGATCTGTGACATGTTTATGCTATAATTAAGTTTTAAAAAAGAGAGAGACAGATAGGAAGGCAAACAATATAAAAACAGTATGACCCCAGTTTTTCAGAGGCAAAATTTATTCCTTCATTCATCTACTCATTCAGCCATTATCTATTGATGCTCTAGTAAGCATCAGGTGGTAGAGTGAGCTTTGACCACATAGCACCCAGAATCACACAGCAATGCCCTAGACAAGAATAAAAGAAGTAGAAAATGTTCAGAAAAGAAAAAAAAGAGGAGGAGGAGGAGGGAGAAGGAGAAGAAAGAGGAGGAGGAGGAGGAGGAAGAGGTCTCATTTATTCTAAGGTATATGTTTCAGATTTTAACATTGCTGCCATAATTTAGTAGACAGCATTTTTCTTTTATAAGGGTGCCTGTGATAATTTGCACCTTAAAATCCATAGCCTCAAAAAAATAAAAACAACAGTTGAATGAGATCTTTAATAGAAACATTTGATTAATTCAAATAGATATCTTACTATTAGGACGACAAAAGCCAGGGCATTTTAGACTGGATTTTTTTCAAGGTAAAAGGCGGCAAAAATAAAGACTACACAGAAAGACCTGATCAGGGTGACTAGAGGGAGCCCTCTCAGAGAAAGAAAGTTCCAGAAACACTGGTGAAAAATGCACTCCCAGGAAACAATTTGCAAAACAGATGGCTAGCATTTAAATAGCCTATGGTTTGCAAATGGATGGGTCTCCAGGACACTGACCACCTTGTGCTGTGTCCATGGCAACCATTCTCTTACTCAGTTAAAAGGTAACAAGTATGGAATTAGGAATTCGGCTTGGCTTGGCTTTATGGGGGCGGCGTGGGGATTGTAGGAAAGAGGCATGGGCTGAGGGTCTGCAGAGCTGAGTTTGGTCTCTCATCACAAAATGCCATGGGCTGGGCGACATTTATTTCTCACAGTTCTGGAGGCTGGGAAATCCTGGGTCAGGTACCAGCCTGGTTGGGTTCTGGGAAAACTCTACTTTACTTCCCTCTCCCACTGTCCTCACCTGATGGAGAGAGAAATCGTCTCTCCAGTGTCTCTTCTTAGAAGGGCACTAATCCCATCACGAGGGCTCCACCCACATGACCTCATCACCTCCACAAAGCCCACCTCCAAACACCATCCCACTGGGAATTAGGGCTTCAACATGTGGATTTCGGGGAACACAAGCATTCAGTCCACAGCAAGCCCTTAGCCTGCTTGATAAATGTTAACACTTGACTGTGATGGTTTTGAGTTTCACTAAGATGGAAACTGAACGAAGAAAAGACTCAATAAATGCAGATCTCACTGATTCCAACTTTCAGTTTACTGCAAAGGGGCTTAAATGGGCAGTGGGAATGTGGGGAACTCCCCACCATATGCTTTGTGGCTCAGCCATTCATTATTTCAACAAATATTTAAGGAAGGCACACTGTGTGCCACAACAGGGTTCACAACGGACTCCAAAGACTGGAAAATTCCGGTTCGCTGTGCTCCCCGGTCCCCTTCCTCAGCCCCTCCCCTTCTCCTCCTGGCTGCAGTTTCCATGGTGATGGTCTGAGCCTCTCTCTGTTGCTAAGGGCAGATCAGCAATCTTGGGAGGGAGTGGGCCACACCGGTGGACGAATCTCATTGAGAGAATGCGGTGGGCATCAGGGGAGTGTGTGGGGGATTCAGAACAGGCTGCTGCAACCACCTTTAGGTGCTTTTGAATGGGGGTCTGCGGAAGAACAAAAACGCCGATGTGAGGGGGTCTGCGCTAGAACAAAAACACGCATATGAGAGTTTCTGCA
Source organism: Platanista minor (assembly GCA_004363435.1). Lineage (NCBI taxonomy): Eukaryota > Metazoa > Chordata > Mammalia > Artiodactyla > Platanistidae > Platanista > Platanista minor. Next base: position 40,172 of record RJWK010004771.1, read on the forward strand.
GAGTCGGTTAGAACGCATGCGTCTCCCGCAGTCCTCCAGCCATAACAGCGTTATCTGCCCTCAGAATTCATCAGGTGGTTCAATAAATATCCATCGAGCTCTTTTACATGCCAAGCGCTTGTCTTTGGGCAGAGAATAAATGTCAGACCAACAGGCCGCTACCCTGTGCTTTATCCCAGCAGGAGAAATGTTCATTCATCCCCAACGTCAGGTCCTTTATTGAGCAAGGATGATGTGCATCTTCCAGGAGACAGGTAGCATCCTAGACTTTGGGGAAACGGCAGGGAGGAAGAAGGGCCAAACCTCTGCATTGTGAGGGCTGCACTGGTGCAAGGGAGACGCACAATGAACAGAAGTATTAATACAACATCAAAGGTTGATGAGAGCTACCATATGACCCAGCAATCCCACTCCTGGGCATATACCCGGAGAAAACCATAATTTGAAAAGATACATGCACCCTGGTGTTCATTGCAGCACTATTTACAGTAGCCAGGACGTGGAAGCAACCTAAGTGTCCATCAACAGATGAATGGGTAAAGAAGATGTGGTACATACATACAATGGAATATTACTCAGCCATAAAAAAGAACAAAATAATGCCATTTGCAGCAACATGGGTGGACCTAGAGATTGTCATACTGAGTGAAGTAAGTCAGACAAAGAAAAACAAATATCATATGATACTGCTTATATGTGGAATCTAAAAAAAAAGTACAAATGAACTTATTTACATAAAAGAAGTAGAGTCATGGATGTAGAAAACAAACTTATGGTTACCAGGGGGTGGCGATAGAGGGATAAATTGGGAGATTGGGATTGACATATATGCACTACTATATATAAAATAGATAACTAATAAGAACCTACTGTATAGCACAGGGAACTCTGCTCAATATTCTGTAATGACCTATATGGGAAAGAATCTAAAAAAGAGTGGATATATGTATATGTGTAACTGAGTCACCTTGCTGTACACCTGAAACTAACACAACTTTGTAAATCAACTAAATTAAAAAAAAAAAAAAAAAAAGGCTGACGAGATCTCTGAAGGAAAGAGCTGTTTTAGATGCATGCTAAGGAAGTGGTATCATCTGAGCAGAAAGCTGAATAAGGTCAAGGAAACATGGGACTCTTTAAAAGTAGAGAGATCTAGGCAGAGGGAATGGTAAATGTAAAGGTCCTGTGGCAGGAACATGCAAGGCATGTGCCAGGAACTCCATGGCAGCCAGCGAGGGACACAGAGTGTTAGGAGGCGAGGTCCACACGGCAGCCAGCTTATGCCAAGCCTCATGAAACACTGAGCTTTCTTAATCAATGATGACTATTGATTCTAACTGGGTTCGTACTAGGAGTCAGGCCCTGAGCTAGGTGCACCAAAACAGACAAGCTCCCTGCTTTCACAGAGCTCATGGTTATTAGGAGATTATGGATATCAATCAGATCATCAAAAGATAAACGTCTTTCTTTTTTTAAAATAAATTTTTATTGGAGTATAGTTGCTTTACAATATTGTGTTAGTTGCTGCTGTACAGCAACGTGACTCATTTATACATATATATGTTCTTTTCCATTACGGTTTATCCCAGGATACTGAATATAGTTCCCTGTGCTATACAATAGGCCCTTGCTATTTATCCATCCTATATGTAATAGTTTGAATCTGCTAACCCCAAACCCCCAGTCCTTCCCTCCTCCAACCCCCTTCCCCCTTGGCAACCACAAATCTGTTCTCTCTGTCTTTGAGTCTGTTTCTGTTTCATAGATAGGGTCTTTGGGTCGTATTTTAGATTCCACATGTAACTGATATCATATGGTATTTGTTTTTCTCTTTCCGACTTTCTTCACTTAGTATGACAATCTCTAGGTTCATCCAGGTTGTTGCAAATGGCATTATTTCCTTCTTTTTATGGCTGAGTACTATTCCACTGTGTGTATATGTATGTATGTATGTGTGTGTGTGTATATATATATATATAAAACACATCTAGAATGGGCAGGGTTTAATGGAAGCCATCTGGCCTCCATGGCCCATGCTTTTCACCTTGTCAGGATGCTCCCGTCAACCACGTTTTAGTCCAGAACTAGAAAGCCATGTCTACAGGGCCTGCACACAAGTTGGTACAGACCCCAGTGTTAGAAGCCTATGTGCTAAGATGATGAGGGGTTTCTTCTCCAAAGAAAGCAACTGGGGTGTGTGGGGGAGGAATACATGGTGTTGGAGGAAAAATAACCTTGATAAGTGGAACCTTCATTTTTATTTTAAAAAAATATTTTATTTATTTCTTTGGTTGCTCCGGTCTTAGTGGCAGCAGGCGGGCTCCTTAGTTACAGCATGCGTGTGGCATCTAGTTCCCTGACCAGGGATCGAACCCGGGCCCACTGCATTGGGGAGCATGGAGTCTTAACCACTGCACCACCAGGGAAGTCCCGGAACCTTCGTTTTTGAGGAAAGTTCTCCAAAGTCACCCCATAACCACCTATTTACCAAATTCTAGTTTATCAGATGCTGGGCCGTGTGTCTGACGCCATGTTTTTATTATCCTACAAGGTAGGATTGACTAACATTCTGACTTTACAAATAAGAAGTTCAACTAGGAAAGGCTCAGAGAGAAGGAAATACCTGCCGAGGACGTACATTTTTATATTCGTTTTTAAAATTATGGAAAATGCATATAACACACAATTTACCATCTTGTCCACTTTTAAGTGTGCAGTTCAGTGGCATTAAGTACATTCACAGTGTTGTGCATCCACCAGCACCATCCATCCACAGAACTCTTTTCATCTCCCCAAACTGAAACTCTGCGTTAGACAAAAATCCCCCCACCCCCTCCCCCAGCCCCTGTCACCCACCATTCTCCTTTATGTCTGTGAATTTGACTACACCAGGGACCTCATGTAAGTGGAGTCATGCAGTATTTGCCCTTTTGTGACTGGCTTATTTCATGCAGCATAATGCCCTCAAGGTTCACCTTTAACGTAGCACGTGTGAGAATTTCCTTCCTTTTTGAGCCGAATAAATATTCTATTGCATGTGTATACCACACTTTGTGTATCCATCCATCTACTGATGGACAGTTGGGTTGCCTACACCTTTTGGATACTGTGACTACTGCTGCTATGAACATGGATGCCCACATATTTCTTTGAGTGCCTGCTTTCAATTCTTTTGGGTACATATACCCAGAGGTGGAATTGCTGGATCATATGGTCATTCTATGTTTAATTTTTTGAGGATTCTCCGTACTGTTTTCCACTACAGCTACACCATTTTACGTTCCCATCAGCAGTGCTCAAGAGAAGAACACACATTTTTATTTATTCGCAAATAATGAATGTGAAACTAGAGAACTCCAGGCTGGGATTTTAAATGTAAACTCGGTCTGATACAAGATTCTGGAATATTCCATCCTCTGCTGATTATCAGCTACCTCCACTTCCACATTTTAACAGTAGTTTCCATGGCAACAGATTGAGTTTGCCAGCCCCGAGGAGGAAGCAGGCTGGTGTGACTGTTGTGCAACCAGCCTGAGTGAGGGATGGCGGGGGGTGGGGGCTGGTGGTGCCAAGGAAGGGTCTCAGCCTGCAGTCCACCCCCATCACTGGTGCTCCCCACATTTCTGTGCTTGTCCTTTGACACTCTGTGCAAGGGCAAGAAGGCGGTCCTGAGCCTCACAGAGTCTAGAAAGCCCCCCATTTTCATATTGGCTATGGCCAGTGACATAAGCAATCAGTGTCCTCGCTATATTTTCATCCGTTCTTTCACTTATTCTTTCAACAAATATGTATTGGGTATCTGCTCTGGTAAGTCAATGTGCCAGGCCCTGGTGAGAAAAACTGACATGATGTTGGAGGACAGCAGACCAGGCCACCCCAAAATATGACTGTAGGAGTTCAGGACATGCCACCCCCAATAATGCGACTTTGGTGCAGGCCCTTGAAAACAGCAAATGCAGAGACAGGCTTTCTCTGAACTCCCTTATCTGCCTAAAGACAGATCCTCCAAAGGTAACTCACTTGTCAGAAATCCCCTCCCGGACGTTTCATCAACCAGGAAAGACTACTTCTTATCACAAAGAGGAGACTCGACACAGACACCACACCCAGACAAACATTGTCACAAACTATCTTGTCATACTGCTTGTCTATTCTTCTAAGGGCCCATTCATCTTTCCTGAAAATCGTTCACTCCGTCCAGCCCCCCTTCTCCTATTAAGACGGTATTTAAGCCCCAATTCTAGGCCAACTCAGGGAGTTATTCATTTTCCCCTGGGTATCTCCCATGTTTATAAACTTCTGTTTTTCTGTTGTTAATCTTTTATTACAGGGGTCTTTAAGTCAAGAACTTAAAGGGTAGAGAGAAAATTATTTTCCTCCCTTATTTTTTTTTTTTCTTGTAGAGATTAGGGTCTGCTTGGAGAGGCTTCCATCTGATAATTCATCCTACAAATGTTCACTGTGGGTCCACCCTGAGCAGGACACTATGTTAGAAGAGAGAGAGAGACACAGCCCCTCCAGGAGATGATGGGGTGGGTGGCGGTCAATCCTCATCAGATAACCAGTGCCTCACCAGTGACACATGGACTGTTTATTCTTCATAAAAATGTATCTATGGAATGTCCTACATATTTTTTTTTAAATAAATTTATTTTTTTAAATTTGTTTTTATTTTTGGCTGTGTTGGATCTTCATTGCTGCACACGGGCTTTCTCTAGTTGCGGCAAGTGGGGGCTACTCCTCGTCGCAGTGTGCAGGCTTCTCATTGCGGTGGCTTCTCTTGTTGCGGAGCACAGGCTCTAGGAGCGCAGGCTTCAGTAGTTGTGGCTCGCGGGCTCTAGAGCGTAGGCTCAGTCGTGGTGGTGCACAGGCTTAGGTGCTCCGCGGCATGTGGGATCTTCCCGGACCAGGGCTCAAACCCGTGTCCCCTGCATTGGCAGGTGGATTCTTAGCCTCTGTGCCACTAGGGAAGCCCCTGGAATGTCATACCTCTTGATTGTGGGGTTGATTACACACTTGCGTACATTTGTCAAAACCCATTGGTTGTACGCTGGCAAAGGCTGCATTTTGTTGTATGTAATTAATACATTTTTGGGGGACTTCCCTGGTGATCCAGTGGTTAAGACTCTGCGCTTCCACTGCAGGGGGCACGGGTTGGATCCCTCGTCCGGGAAATAAGATTATTTTGGTGTGGCCAAAAATAAATAAATAAATAAATAAAATTAAAAAAAATAATAACTGAAGTTTAAAAAAATAAAATAAATGCAATTTGGGACACTGTCAAAATTTTACTATTTGGGTCTCTGTGGACTCTGAAAGAAATCACAAGTTTCAGAAAGCTGCTGATGTAAGCACTGTCTTCTGGCGACGAGAGTCTGTGTGCCACGCAGCCAGAAGCAGATGGATATTGACAGAGGATGGGTTACCGTGTGAGATAAATAGTAATATTATGATGTCGGGGGAAGTAAGGCTTTGGGGTGAAAAAAGAAAGAGAGAGGGAAAGGGAGGGGCTGCTCTGGTTTGGCTCTGGTGGTCATAGGCAGTGATGTTGGAGCAAAGACCCGCGTGAAGGGGGGACCAAATTATGGGAAAATCTCAGGAAGACCAGAGTAAAGGTCTCAGCAGGTGAGGGGGTGAGTGAGTGTTGTGGGCTGTTCTCACTGGTACCCAGGGGAGGTTTGATTTATGTGGGTCACTGAGTGACTACAGAGAGCCTAATGCCATTGAAAGATGTTTAACACTTACATTCCCTAAAGGAAGGGGTGAGCCACTCAGGGCCACAGGGGAGGCCCCAGGGGCCAGGAGACAGAAGGCGGGAAGGAGGGGAAAGTCTAGCCAGATCCTTCACTGGGGTTTCCACGGGAAAGGCAAAGCAGGAGAGGATGAACATCTTTCGGTCGGCTAGTTTGAATAATTCCTCAGGCTTTGGGCTGTAGCGGGTGGTCTCTAGTGCCTAGTACCCGGCCCTGGGATGATTCAGGGCAGGAAACAGGGGCTTGGTGTGTGAGGGTCAGGTGAAGAAGATGGTTGGGGCTATAGGCTTTGGATTTGTTGGTCTGAATATGAAAGAAGTTTGTAGGAGAGATGTTATTATCTTTAGGGCTTAGGCAGCCCTTCAAGGGGCAGTCTCTCCCGGGTCTGTGAGCAGCTCCCCCCGCCACCCCCACCCCGAGATGTCAAAGCATCATAAGATACAGAAAATAAAAAACATAATTAATATGGGGGGGCAGATGGGTCAGTGGATGGATGGATGAATTCAAACGCTGACTATGTAGATTTCCACCCCCACGATGAGAAGATTTTCTAAGTACAAGTAGAAATGAGGTACGTGACGCCACTCCCTCCACCACCCACTAGGTGACCCCTTGAGATATAGTTCTCTCTCCATTCACAGACATTTATTAAGTTCCTATTATTTGCTGGACCACCACCATTATTAAACCACACAGAATCTTTAGACAAATCATGGAAACTTCCAGTCTCTGAGGCTCCCCAGCTCCAGCTGCAGTTTCCATGGCAACAGCCTCAGCCAGTCACTGTCCAGGAAGCACAGGCTGGATGATCAAACTTCCAGCCAGGGTTGGGGAGGGGGGGATGGGAGAATTATCATAAACTCTCCAGGCGGCTGGCTGGACAGCAGTGGTCCAGTTAAGTCCTTTATGCGCATTAAAATGAAAAAGAGTGCTGCAGAACAGTGGGGGAAAAGGGGGTGGGGGGGGGAGGAGGAATGGCTGCTCAGTCTGGCTCAGCAGACCTTTTTTTTTTTAAAAGATTTTTCTGATGTGGACCATTTTTAAAGTCTTTATTGAATTTGTTAACAATATTGTTTCTATTTTATGTTTTGGTTCTTTTGGCCGCAAGGCATATGGGATCTTAGTTCCCCAACCAGGTGTTGAACCCGAACCCCCTGCACTGGAAGGCGAAGTCTTAACCACTGGACAGCCAGGGAACTCCCTCTGCAGACTTTTTAAAGGAACCGCTAATCTATCGCAAGCCCTGGCAGTATGAACGTTACGTGTCCTCATCACTCACTCATTGAGTCAGTCAAGAAACACCCCCTGAGTCCCACTGTGTGCTAGGCATTGTCCTAGGCATAGGGACCAAAAAGGGAAGTAAAAACAGGCACCAAATGGACTGCCCCCTGGACCTTAGGCAATCAGAAGATCCATTCATTCAATTGCTTCCCAACATTCATTTGTTTCTTCAGCAAGTATTGAGGGTATCCACAATGGGCTAGGTGCTGTGCTACACACGGGATTCAGGTGAGAACAGGACAAAGATCATGCCCTTCCAGAGGCTACACTCCAGTGGGGGAAACAGGGAAAAAGTCAGTGGGTGGGAAAGATTAGGAACAAAACGAAGGTGGGAGAATTGGGATGGGGAATAACATGGCGGCAGGGGAGCAGGCTGTTTGCAGTTAAGGGATGAGGGAGGATCTAATATCTGAGCAGACGTGAAATAAGAGGATGAGCCACATCACCCTCCGAGGTGGTGTGATTCCATTTACCTGACAATACGCAGAAGGCAAAATTATAGGGACAGGAGATGGATCATCAGGGGTGAGAGGAGGGTGTTTAGCTGCCGAGGGGCATGAGGGAATTTCTGAAGGTGGTGAATTAATTGCGGGTGGTCAGAGGAGAGGACTGTATGCGTTTGTCAAAACTTGTAGAACTCTACACAGAGAAGAGTGAATTCAACTGTACGTAATGTGAAGTGAGTATAATTTTAAAAAATGTCTCTGAAAGTGAAGGATCTTTGCTGGAGGAAACTAATTAGTTGCTTGAGTCTTGGCAGACTGTGCTGGAAACCACACTTCCCATGGAAACATCGGTGCTTGTAATCTGTTCCCACCGTTCATTTTTCCAGCACACACTGAAGGAGCCCTACTGTATGCCAAGCTCCCATCTCCACGTGAGCAGGACATGGTGGGCAAGAGTCACAAACTCTGCCTGCAAGGAACTCGGAGTCTATTCAATTCATCTATCTTCATTCAAATATTTCCTAAGTGCCTAACAGGGGCCGGGCACGGTGATAGGCATTAGTGAAAGAATAGAGAACAAGAAAGACTGTCTCCCTACTCCCATAGGGCTTACATTCTAGTGGGTGAGATGGGCAACAAACAAAAACACACTGCAATGTTGGTTGGTGATGACTGCTGTGAGGAATAATAAAGAAAGCTAAGGGGATAGAATTCAAATGGGAGTGAGCTATTTTTGATCAGATGGCCAAGGAGTACCTCTGGGGTATTGATATTTGAACAGAATGGAAGGAAGGAAGGAAGGAAGGAAGGAAAGAAGGAAGGAAGGGAGGGAGGGAGAAAGGAAGGGAGACAAAGGAATATCAGAGCGGAAGAGCATTCCAGGCAAGAGAACAGAAAACAGACGCTCTGAGTCAGGAGCATGCTTCCACAGCTTAGGGACAGCAAGGAGGCCAGTGTGGCTGAAGTGAAAGGAGCAGAAGAGTAAAAATGGGTAGAAAATGGTAGAAAAGGGGCCCAGGTAACCAGGAGCCCACTTACCCATGATAACGGACGTTGATGTTTAATTAATCCAAGATCTTTCTCCTTTTGGGTGAGATAGTGTTCGGGCTTGTACTCTACACAGTTTCCTAGAGTTTCCCTCTGGGGTAAACTCCAATGTGTTCTTTCTTAGCTCGAGTACTCTGCAGCCTCTGTTAGCTGCCTTCCCTTCCTCATCGCTCTTCCCAACGCCTCTGCCAGTATTTCCCGGCACCACCACCTAACTAAACCACCTGTGCGTAAAACCACGTTTCAGGGCCTGCTTTGGGGGAAGCCCAAACTAAGACACGTGTCCTTCAACACAAAAGGTGTCTCCAGATCAGCGTTCCATCTGGATACTTTTATCCACGATCCCAGCTCAGGAGAGGGTGCCATCTTTTGCCCAACTGCACAGGGATGAAACCAGGGCGTCAATGTTGCCTTCTCCTCCTCCACACCCCTGCAAACATGACCAAGTCCTAAAGTTTCCTCCTGTAAGAGAGCTGCTAAATCAGGCCACATTGCCCATCTTTTCACTTCCTCTGTTGGCTTTCCTCTCTTGCTACATGTTCTCAAAGGAAAACTTGACCATTTTGCTCCCTGAAAAAAAAAAAAAAAATCCATGGATTCCCTATGGTCACAGAGTAAGGATCACTCTGCACCATATCCGACAGGAGATGGTGGCCACCAAATTTCAGTGTGGATGAAATTCAGAGATGACTCCAGAGATGTGGCGTATGGACCACACCCTGAAGACGCGACGGTATTCCTCTCACGGTGGTGATGCAATCCTGCCTTTTACAGACAGCGAGTGGTACCTGTGCACGGGTGTGTACATACGTGCAAATTCAGTTGCGATGTGACCCAGTGAAATCCTTCTGGCTGCTTCAGAGTTACATGTGGGATGCACCTCAGGTGTTCAGTTCAACAAACATTAATTGAGCACTTCCTGTGTGCCAGGCACAATGATAGGTGTTCACAACCACGGGCTGTTGCTTTTAACAATCAGTGGGACAAGACTGGGAGCCCTAGAATTAGAAGGACATTTATTTAAGTCTGTTCAAGAGGTGCTATCTGCCACAAAGACTGTTAACTTGATGCCTTTTTATATAGTGGAAATGGGTGTCTCCAAATCATTAGCCATGTTGAGCTGCTTCCAAGAAAACCATTAAATCCTTTTATTTATATATTTATTTATTTATTCACTTGAATTTTATTCTATTTATTTTTTATACAGCAGATTCTTATTAGTTATCCATTTTATACATATTAGTGTATATATGTCAATCCCAATCTCCCAGTTCATCCCATCCCCCCTGGCCACTTTTCCCCCTCTGTGTCCATACGTTTGTTCTCTACAGCTGTGTCTCTATTTCTGCCCTGCAAACCGGTTCATCTGTACCATTTTTCTAGGTTCCACATATATGCATTAATATATGATATTTGTTTTTTTCTTTCTGACTTACTTCACTCTGTAGGACAGTCTGTAGATCCATCCACATCCCTACAAATGACCCAATTTCATTCCTTTCTATGGCTGAGTAATATTCCACTGTATATATGTACCACATCTTCTTTAGCCATTCGTCTGTCATTGGGCATTTAGGTTGCTTCCATGACCTGGTTATTGTAAATGGTGCTGCAATGAACATTGGGGTGCATGCATCTTTTTGAATTACGGTTTTCTCTGGGTATATGCCCAGTAGTGGGATTGCTGGGTCATATGGTAGTTCTATTTTTAGTTTTTTAAGGAACCTGTTCTCCATAGCAGCTGTATCACCATTAAATCCTTTTGATTGATAGCAAAGTGTGTAGAGCTCGGGCTCCATCGGGCATTTAGCTCATGAATTAGGAGAACATTTGGAGGTGGAGGTTGACCAGCTGACACCTTGACTGCCGCTGATGAGACCCACAGAAGCTGAGATAATAAGTGTAGTTACCAGTCTCTCCGTTTGTGATAATTTGTTACACAGCAAAAGATAACCGATACATCAGTTGACTGAGTGGATGAACAATTCCTTTAAAAAGAGGCACTTTTTTGGTCCACAGTTGGGGTCACTGTTAGATAAGTGAACTGAAACAATTTGCCAAAAACTGCACTTGACACGAATTGTACAGTGGCACAAAATCTGTTTTTAGAAGCCAATGTGCTCAGGAGGAGAGGGGTCATGATTTCATTCCTTTTCCAAAGGCTTTTCTCAAAGAAAATGAACTCCAGAGACTCTGTCTTAAATGGGAATCTATTTCACAAGCGCCCTAGGCAAGGGGTGCTCTGAGGAGAACCCACGGGGAAAACCACCTCATACAACATCGAGGCCTGGGCTGAACACTGCCGTGTGCATTACCTCTACAAGCCCTTCTCTTCTGAGGAAGGAAGGGCAACTGTTTTATTGGGGACAAAGACCCATATTTTAATTCATTCGTTTATTGCAAAGCAAGCATACAGTGTGAGTTCAGAGCCTGGAAAATCCCAGCCTCCAAGGCTCTCTCTGTTCCTTCACAGCCCCCTCCCCTTCTCCATACTAGGCACAGTTTCCATGGTGACAGCTTAAAAGCGGGGGTGGGGGGGTGGGGTGGCGCTTCTGATGCAGAAACCCCATAAAGGCTTCAGAGTGGAAATACAGTTACTGACGTCAAACCGACCAGGATGGGGTGTGGAGAAGACTCTTAAAGCTGCAGACATCTCACCAGCAGTTCAAGAACATTTAAAAGAAAAAAAATGTATTGTGGTAAATATACATACAAAATTTATCGTTTTAACCATTTTTATGTATATGGACTTGTACGATTGAGTATAAATTCACATTGCTGTGAAACCATCACCACCATCCATCTCCAGGACTTTTCCATCTTCCCAAACAGAAATTCTGTACTCATTCCATATTAACTCCCTACTCTCCCCTTCCCCAGACCCAGACAACCACTGTTCTGTCCCTATAACTTTCACTCATCTAGGTACATCATATAAATGGAATTATATGATGTTTGCCCTACTGTGACTGGCTTATTTCACTTAGCATAAGTCTTTAGCACTTGTAGCATGCATCAGGATTCCCTCCCGTTTTAAGGCTGAATGATATTCCATCATATGGACACACTCTATGTCACTTATCCATTTATCCTCAATAAATACATGGGTTGCTTCCATGTCTTGGCTATTGTGAATAATCCTGCTGTGAACATGGGTGTACAAATACCTCTTTGAGACCCTGCTTTCAATTCTTTGGGCATATATCCTGAACGGGCATTGCTGGATCATACGGTAATTCTATGCTTAATTTTTTCGAGGAACCTCCACACTGTTTTCTACAGCAGCTGTGCCATTTTACATTCCCACCAGTAATCGTGTATCTTTTATGCCCTTCAAATTGCTTCCTAAGTCTTTGCAGATGGGCAAAAGGATGGCTCTGGGGTTTCTGCAGACTTTCAGTTTTTAGTTGAGCAGCAGCTGCAGGTGCCAGGGGCATAAATATCATCTGTCTCCCACCATCCAGTCTTCATTTGTTTAATGATTTGTTTATATGCTCATCCCCTCTCGGTACTTACTGAGTGTCTACAATCTGCTAGGCACTGGAAGTAAAACGATGAGAAAAAAAGGGCCCAGTCTCCATGTTCATGGAACTTAGAACACATTAATTCAGTCATTTATTCCATAAGTTCCTCCCAAGGGTCCCCTCTGTGCCTGGCACTGTCCTGAGGGCCGGAGGATTGGGTGGTAAGCAAACCACACCATCTCTCAAGGTGATTACAGGCGTGTTGTGGGTTAGACATTAATTACACAAACCATGTCCCAACAGCAGCAAACATGGCATCTCCTTAGTGATGCCAGACCATGGGGAAATGGTGCAAAAGAATAACCAAGCACCAGTTCCTGGTTTCATGGAGCTTACCTTCAATAAGGGGGGGGTGGGGACTTAAAATAGAGAAACAATTCTGTCAGGATGCATCTGGTTCCAAGAGACAAGAACTGCAATTCAGTTTGGCTTAAACAGTGAAAGAAATGTATCAGATGTACAACTGAAAATGCCAGCAAGAGAGCAGGCTTTGTGCAGTTTTGCATTGATGGTCACTGTTTTTAAAAAATTTTTATTGGTGTATAGTTGATTTACAACGTTGTGTTAGTTCCTGCTGTACAGCAAAGTGAGTCAGTTATACATATACATATATCCACTCTTTTTTAGATTCTTTTCCCATATAGCTCACTACAGAGTATTGAGTAGGGTTCCCTGTGCTATACCCTTATTATATATTAATATAATATATATTATATATATATAATAAGGGATATTATATATCCATATAATACATATATATTATATATATAATAAGGGATACTATATATCCCTTATTAGTTGTTTATTTTATATATAGTAGTGTGTATACATCAATCCCAATCTCTCAATTGATGGTCACTGTTTATTAAGGTTTGTAATAACCATGTTTTCTAGTTTTTAAATTTGATCCTTTACCACTATTTACAGTAGCCAAGACATGGAAACAACCTAAATGTCCATCAACAGATAAATGGATAAAGAAGACGTGGTTTATATATACAATGGAATATTACTCAGCCATAAAAAAGAATGAAATAATGTCATTTGCAGCAACATGGATGGACCTAGAGATTATCATACCAAGTGAAGTAAGTCAGAAAGAGAAAGACAAATACCCATATAGTATCACTTATATGTAGAGTCTAAAATATGACACAGATGAACCTATGTATGAAACAGAAACAGAATCATGGACACAGAGAACAGACTGGTGGTTGCCAAGGGGAAGGGGGGGGTAGGGGAGGGAAGAATTGGGAGTTTGGGATTAGCAGATGTAAAGTATTACATACAGGATGGATAAACAACAAGGTCTTACTGTATAGAACAGGGAACTATATTCAATATCCTGTAATAAACCATAATGAAAAAGAATAAAAACTTTATATTTAGCTAATAGGCATATCTAATATTTTAATTTTTCTAAGACTTTTCATTAATAATGATAGAGGGGAATCCCAGTACACACTACATTTAAAAATAAGTTAACTCTATATTGGTGAAAAACAGGTTATTAAAAATAATAGGTACTACTTCAATAAAAAGCAACTTCTTTAAAGTTTTTTTTTTTAAATAATAAATTTGGGCTTCCCTGGTGGCGCAGTGGTTGAGAGTCCGCCTGCCGATGCAGGGGACACGGGTTCGTGCCCCGGTCCGGGAAGATCTCACATGACGCAGAGTGGCTGGGCCCGTGGGCCGTGGCCGCTGAGCCTGCACGTCCGGAGCCTGTGCTCCGCAACGGGAGAGGCCACAGCAGTGAGAGGCCCGCGTACCGCAAAAAGTAAAAAAATAAAATAAAATAAATAATAATATATTTGATGCTTTGACATCTTGAGACTCTGCTGATACTGGAGAAACTGCCCCTCCCAGGGCTGGTCAATTGTTTGAGATAGGAAATAACTGACCTGGGAGTGTGGTCTTCACATGTAAACCAAATCATCCTGAGCACCTCCAAGCACCTCCTCTATGGGGCTCTTACACTCTGGACCACTCTCCACTTGCCTAATCCCTCAGGACAGGTATCAGACAACCAGAGACAGCATCTGTCTCTAGATCCCACTGAAATTATTCACACTAGCCTATTCCAAGCCTTCTTTCCCTGCCTCACCCATTCCTTCCCCAGGGAAAGCACCATAAAGGCTCTTGCCCACATCTGTGCACCCTCTTCCCCTCCTGATTGAACATGGTGCTTCCCCATGTGGCCCTGCATGGTGTGGTACACCCATTTCTCTTGAGATCTGTGAACTATAAACTGTCTTTTCAACGATATGTGTCTCCTGATCTGTTGACACTCCCATTTCTGAATAATAATAAAACCTATATTTTAAAAACAGAGTTCTGCTCTGGTCTCTTTCCCCTGGGACCCCAATCCTGTCTTCTTCCCAGCTTTGTCTTCTCAGGACTGTAGTCCTTCTTTAAAAGGGAAAAAAAAGGGAACTTGGGCTTCAGAGAGGGAGAGATGTTTGGGCATTTCTCCCAGACCTGTCTGCTGGGACTTTGTTATTCTTCCCTTCCTCCAGCCACAGAGTGGTTATACTTGGCTTCCCCTCCTTCTAAAACACTTCTGATCATCCAAATAATTTTTAATATAATCCTGGTCTCAAGGAAGGGACCAGCCCATTCCCTGACTCTCTGCTCTCCAGAGCATCAGCCTGGAACGTTGCTATACCTCAGCTCCCCATCTATTCAACCTTCTCATGTTTCTTAGCTGAATTCAAAAGAACTTGTTCCTTATCACCTCACACTGATCAGAATGGCCATCTCCAAAAAGTCTACAAATAATAAATGCTGGAGAGGGTGTGGAGAAAAAGGACCCTCCTACAATGTTGGTGGGAATGTAAATTGGTGCAGCCACTATGGAGAACAGTGTGGAGGTTCCTTAAAAAACTAAAAATAGAGCTACCATTTGATCCAGCAATCCCACTCCTGGGAGTATATCCAGAGAAAACCATAATCCGAAAGGATACATGCTCCCCAATGTTCACAGCAGCACTATTTACAATAGGCAGGATGTGGAAGCAACCTAAATGTCCATCGAGAGATGAATGGATAAAGAAGATGTGATACATATATACAATGGAATACTACTCAGCCATAAAAAAGAATGAAATAATGCCATTTGCAGCAACATGGATGGACCTAGAAACGCTC
The DNA here is from genome assembly GCA_004363435.1 of Platanista minor. Classification (NCBI taxonomy): domain Eukaryota; kingdom Metazoa; phylum Chordata; class Mammalia; order Artiodactyla; family Platanistidae; genus Platanista; species Platanista minor. The sequence continues at coordinate 55,370 of RJWK010004771.1, forward strand.
ATACTAAGTGAAGTAAACCATACAGAGAAAGACAAATATCATATGATATCGCTTATATGTGTAATCTAAAATATGACAGATGAACATATTTACAAAACAGAAACAGACTCACAGACATAGAAAACAAACTTATGGTTACCAAAGGGAAAAGGTGGGGTGGGGGGAGGGATAAATTAGGAGTTTGGGACTAGCAGATAGACACTACTGTACTATATATAAAATAGGTAAACAACAAGGTTCTACTGTATAGCACAGGGAATTATATTTACTATCTTGTGATAAACTATAATGGAAAGGAATTTGAAAAAGAATAGATACATGTATATGTATAACTGAATCACTTTGCTGCACATCTGAAACTAGCACAACATTGTAAGTCAACTATACTTCAATTTAAAAAAAAATTATTTGTTTATTTTTGGCTGTGTTTGGTCTTTGCTGCTGCGCGTGGGCTTTCTCTAGCTGTGGTGAGGGGGGCTACTCTTCGTTGTGGTGCGCAGGCTTATTGCAGTGGCTTCTCCTGTTGCAGAGCACGGGCTCTAGGCACGTGTGCTTCAGTAGTTGTGGTGCATGGGCTTAGTTGCTCCGTTGCATGTGGGATCTTCCTGGGCTAGGGCTCGAACCCGTGACCCCTGCCTTGGCAGGTGGACTCTTAACCATTGCGCCACCAGGGAAGTCCTTTTAATTAAAAAAAAAAACAAAACCCTTCAGGTCCCATATTTGAAAAAAAATCTCGATGAACAGACACATCCTTGATGTTTCACTCCCTTGAAACTACTTCCTCACTCCCTTTTAGATCTTCAGTGTCACTCTCACTTTTGGCCCCACAGAAAAAGACATGTTGTGCCTTGTGCTTTCTCTTGTTTCCAAACGTACATTGGGCCTCTTCTCGAGTGTACATTTTCAGTTTACACTTTCGGAGTCCGTTGATTTGCCCTCTCTGCCCTGCGGAGAGCACAGCAGTTCCTGGACCTGGTTTGTGTGTGTGTGTGTGTGTGTGTGTGTGTGTGTGTGTGTGTGTGTGTCGGGGACTCTGAGTGCCAGGGTCCAGGAGAAAGCCTCTCATTCTGATGCATTCGAGGTGTCGGGTGTGGGGTTTCCAGCCTCTGGGCCTCCCAGCCCTCTTCTTCCTTCCCGCGCTGAACTTCTTACAAACAGCCAAGTCTTGTTTTTAAGGTTTGAGTCTGTCACCTCCTCCGCAACAGATTCCCGCTGAACGGCATTCCCCAAATGTGTCCAACTTGTAACTGGAAAGTATTTAGAAGACTTTGAATGCTGTGCTTTGTAACCTGATGTACATGCATGTGTACGTTCTGAGTCCTCGTCTACACTCACTCTGGCTGCTGCCTGAACCCTCGTTTCCCCGTAACGTAGTTTTCGCCACATTGCTCCAAGAAGTTGCTCTGTCAGTGTGCCAGTGACCTTGCTCCTACTACATCTGATGCCTGCTTCCCTGTCCTACTCTCAGATTTGAGCTGCTCACTCCTTCCTTTTGTAACCCTTGGTGGTCACTAAACTCCCTCTGGCCTTTGTCTTACTTCCCCAGGTGCTCCTAGGTGTTCGACTTCTCTGCTCCACCCTTAAGTATCAGAGGGCTCCAGGGCTGTGTCCACGCTCACCTTCCCCATCTGTATTAGTCACCTCCGGCTGCATAGCAAATTACCCCAAGACGTAAAGCAACAAGCATTTATTATGTCACCCAGTGCCAGAGTAGTTCTGGCTCAGAGTCTCTCGTGAGGTTGCTGTTAAGACGTTGAGCATGGTTGTGGTCATTTGACGGCTTGACTGGGACTGGACGATCCACTTTCAAGGTGCTTTACTCATAATCCTGGCAGGAGGTGTCAGTTCCTCACTGCGTGGGGCTCTCCAGAGGGCTCCTTGAGTGCCCGTGTGACAGGGCGATGTTTCCCCCAGAGCCAAGACAGAGCAAAAAGGAAGCGAGATGCCTTTTACACCCCGGCATCGGAAACGACACGTTGACACTTCTGTAATCTGCTGCTGGCTGCACAGGTCAGCCCTAAGCAGCCTGTGGGTGGGGACCACACCGGGGAGTGAGTACTGAGAGGCTGGGGACCACCTCAGGGATTGGCTTCCACACCCCCTCTACTCTCTCACAGAGCTGCCTTTACAAGAACCGCCTCCAAGCTAATTTGTATCTCCAGCCTTGATTTTGCATCTGAACTCCTGCCCCCTGGACACTGCTCCGGGAATGTCAAATTGATGTCTTAAGCTAACATGTCCCAGGACAAATCTTCAATCTCCCTTATAATCTACTCCTCACCCCCAGTCTTCCCAGCCTCTATGAAAGGCATCACTCTCCACCCCAAAGCCCAAACTCAAAACAGAAAAACACAAAATAGAAGCCGTTCCTTTTTTTTTTTTTAATATTCTTTCCCACTATGGTTTATCATGTGATATTGAATATAGTTTCCTGTGCTGTACAGTAAAACATTGTTGTTTATCCATTTTCCATATGTAATCATTTGCATCTGCTAATCCCAAACTCCCAATCCTTCCCTCCCCTTTGGCAACCACGTCTGTTCTCTATGTCTGTGAGTCTGTTTCTGTTTCATAGATAAGCTCATATGTGTCATATTTTAGATTCCACATATAAATGATATCATATGATATTTGTCTTTCTCTGTCTGGCTTACTTCACTTAGTATTATCATCTCTAGGTCCATCCATGTTGCTTTAAATGGCATTATTTCCTTCTTTTTTATGGCTGAGTAGTATTCCATTGTATATATGTATTTCAGTACGACATCTTCTTTATCCATTCATCTGTCAATGGACATTTAGGTTGC
>RJWK010004772.1:0-12965 GCA_004363435.1 Platanista minor
AAAAAAAAAAAAAAAAAAAAAAAAAAAAAAAAAAAATATATATATATATATATATATATATATATAGTAATTACCTAACTAATAATATTACCTAACTCATAATCAATCACGTGACAAGGATTCAGTGACTCAGACATGTAAGCATTTGGAACACAGTAGGTACACAAAAGTATTAACTAATATTATTATTATTACTATTATTTTATCATTATTGTTATTTTTCTTAAGCAAAGGGGAAGAATCTCAGACCCAGAAAAATGCAGGGGAAGAAAAGGCTGACTCAGTTCTATCCTGACTCTATTAACTGACTCTAATAATTCTATCCTGGCACAAATTTTTCTCGCTTACTCAGAGTAGCTTTGTAAAGAAGAAGAAAGCTTGTTTATTCTCCAGGAAAAAAAGAAATAGACAAATTTTAAGAGATTTACTGATTTTGTCCATGTCACTAATCTGGAGAAAGACAAATATTAATTCAATTCCTTGATTTCAAGTCCACTCTTACTGTCAGCTAATCTATGAGTGGGCAAGGGAAAAACTTTCTAGACTCAGTTGGATAAAAGGAAGTAGGTTTTATAGTGCTATACAAACTAAGCCTAGTGAAATACTCAATTTTTTGACAAATATTTCCTGAGAGTCTAACTGTGTAGAGCCTCTATGCTAGACATGCTGGGACATGTCTAGCATAAAGCTAAACATGGGACATGCTAAAATTAAGATATATTACACTTTATCCTCTAGGAGTTTACAACATAAAGAGATAAACAGATATATGCACAACTAACTACTCTTTAGCGTAAAAAGCACTTCGAAGAGTCCAAGCTTGCTATGGGAAACAGAGGGTGCATTTCATACTGATTTAGGCGAGATCCAAAAAGACTTCATGAAGGATGTAGCATTTGACTGGGGACTTAAAAGAAAGATATATGCAAAAGAGTGCTGGTAAATTTTTAACAACTAGTTATCTAGAAAAAAAGAATAAATATATAAGTATGTGTCTGTACATAATTTTATTATAAAAATAAATGATATAGTATAACTGAATCACTTTGCTATACAGCTGAAACTAACACAACGTTGTAAATCAACTACACTCCAATAAAAATTTTTTTAAATAAGTGATATAGATATACATAGCCCACAATTAACAAAGAATTGTAATTTCCATATAGAATGTTCTCACTTCCATTGATTTTTGCTATACTCTTGTGTCCGTAGACAACCAATGTTTGCAATTAATGAATGAGTGTAATTGCAAATGTCCTATGTTGGAACTTCAATAGTTTGTCAATGATGTGAGCAACTTTGCAGGATTAGTAATAGTTTTTATATTTCTTCAATCTTTCATGCTATTCATTATGCAAGAACATGACACACTTTTAAGCTTAATCTACATTCTTGACATTTTCATCAATATTTTCTTAAGTCTAGAGACAACCAACAAAATGATCAATCAGACTCTGATTTTTCGTGCTTGCTGATTTCCACGGTATGAACACTTCACCATGTCTGATCTCAAGCTACCGAACTACATGAAGTCAGTGAAAACAGAGTTGAGAAGATATTTGTGTTTGCACAACGTTATGCTATAGACTTTAGGGGCAGAGAAACCAGAAAATGGGAAAATGTAGTAAAATAATCAGGAAGTGATGAGTTCTGAGTATTGCTTGCCTTTGTTTTTCTATATAATATGATTCTTTTAACAGCTGTGTTAAGAACTGTCCCATAAGACTCTTGCAAGTTTGGACTCCACCACCCTAGTTCTACAGGGGCTCCAGCACCCACTGGATGTCTTGTTTAGAGAATACTTATATGCCTGGGTCTTTACCCTAATTTATAGATGAAAAAAGAGGGGATCAGAAAAGTAACGTGTCAGGGTCATTCAAGAACTAAGTGGTGTTGCTCAGATTTAATCCAGATCTGTCTGATTTCCCAGGATTTTTGGTGGTCCAGGAATTCATGGGGTTGTGTCCAAAAGAGTTCTTACTTTTTTTTAGGATCCTGGCCCCTGGAGGATCACCCCAAGGATACGCTTTTCCCACATCATGCCATGAGCCAGATTGTTTTGATGTCTGTAGTTTACAGAGAGTGACATAAAAATGGGGTCTTTGGCCACTCTAGGCAAAAACCCAACTTCCAGGGTTGTTCAGCCAGCATTGTGCCAGGAAGGGCAGACTCAGAGTCGGCCACCACAAATGCTCCATCCCTGCCATCTTAATCGATACTACGCATTTTGTTAAGTAAAGTAGTGAATATCAGGAAAGGGTTTGCATCTGGGAAAGCAGTAGTGTATTAGTGTATGGATGGAAGGTGTGTGATGTCATAGCTGGGATGGTGTGGGTTATAGCTAAATGTGGGCCCTCCCTGCTCTTGGGTGAACCAGGTGTAAGGCCACCACGGTGCCCAGGGTGGCTCCTCTACCACCCTCTGGTCCGATGGATTTCTGGAGCCTTCCTGCTACTCTACACAGAGCAGAGCCTGTGCTGGGACACTGCTGTCCTTGCCTTGAGGGAACTTTTCTTGCAAGATGGCGGTTGGAGCGCCACCCTAGAGACGGGATATGCATGTACTGTTTCATAACTCCTTGCTAACCAGTGTGTATGTGTGTGTGTGTGTGTGTGTGTGCGTGTTTGTTAAGTGTACATGAGGGACAGCATTTGGTCTGAGACTTGTGTTCTTTAAAGCCTGGGCGTGGTGTGGGTGGGTGACATCTGACCATCTTTCACCTCAGAGTTCCCTGTGGCTTGTGCTAGCTCTGAAAAAGAACACACAAGTTGGCTTAAATTGGTTCTCAACAATGAGCTTCAGAATTGTGATCAGCAGGGAAAGAAGGAAATTTCACAAAGAGGAGAGCAGTTCTGCCAGAGTCCAGAGGTGCCCAGGGGCAGCAAGGAACAAGCCAGCATGCCTCGGGGGAGAACCTGTCACCTGTCAGGGGAGGCGAGGCCCCAGGACGTTCAAGGGGATTCTCCCAGGCCAGACCAAGCCTAAATGCCGGTTTGCAGCAAACCACTTAATTCAGTTCTTTTCCATGTGTGAAAGCATTCTCCTGTTTTTTGGTAAACAGGGAATTCGCAGGTGTGTCCCCAAAAGAATTGTTTTTCACTAGGATCTTGGCCATTGAATGTCACCCTGGGCTTTCTATTCTAACTCATCTGTCACTTTGCTTCCCAAAGAACATCGCTGCCGGGGCTGTGCCGTCAACCACTTCACGCAGCTGCTTTTTCATCTGTTCCACTGAGTTTCTCAGACATCACATAGGGTGACCCCTCCCTAGATCCTAAACCCGGTGAATCTTAAGAGCCCCTTTGTCCAGCACCAGTTTTCATCTGATAACCAACCCCTTTCTTCTGCCCAAGGATGGAAAACCAGGGACTACAGGGCAGCTTTAACCTTTCCTCCTCCATTCAGAATTGTTCAAATTTTACTTTCATTAGTAAATTTATTCCTCAATGAATTAGAGTTCCTTCTCTGAGAGATTGCTGAGGGCCTAGACCCCATGGGAGCACAGAAGGCTCTCCAGAGGAACGACGTGACCAAGCTGGATTTTAGAGACAATTAGGACGGCAGCATGACCCATGCTTTGGAGAAACTGGAGGCAGAGTCGGGGTCAACGGGCTGATTCAACAGGTCAGAGTGACAATGATGAGGGCTGAGCTAGTGTCATAATACTGCATCTGGAATGAAGGGTGAATATCAATATTTGAGATTCATTCTGCAGTAGACAGTCAAGGGCTCTGGGATTGACTGAGAATGGGATGAAGCCGCCGAAGCAATTAAGGGGTGAAGCCAGGGCACAGAGGAAGGAGCTGGCTGCATCACAGGAGAGATGGGTGCAGGTACCGAGTGTGTGTGGAAGTGGCAAGCAATACCTTGAGAAAGCAGATCTGGTAAAAATAGAAACGGAACTGAATGGGAAGGAATTAATTTTTTTTTTTTTTTTTTTAGTGCAGTAGTGTAGTCATCTCCAGCTGCGAGGAGATTATTGGTATTTTAGGAAGACCTCTAATGGTTGCCTAGTCCATCCTCAGTATGTAGTAAACTAAATGAAACATTTATAGGGACACAGGGATGTGTCTACAGGAAGGAGAAACGAATCTGACCCCATCAGGGTCACTGAGAGACTGAGAAGGTCACTAACAATGATATTGAAGTTCAGAAAATCTTTGCATCTCGTTACTGTTTTCGATACCAAACCTTTGAACAAAACGAACCTGTTAGGATTATAGCTTTAATTATCCTCGACGTAAATTGAATCATCTCATCTTTCTGCTCAGAATTCATTAACTGTGTTCCATCACCCACCGCAAAAATCTAAACCCCTTAGCACTTCCTACAAGACCATTCTTGATCCCGTCCCTGTCAGTCAGTCCCACTTCTCTGCCCACAAAGCCCCTTGAAGGGCTGCGGAGCATCAGGTACAAATCCTGTCTTCAAGGATTAGCCCACGAAGGAGGTTCTAAGTTCCTCATTTTCTTACCCAGTGGCTTGTTCATACTCAGGCTCAGAAACATGCTGAGTGAAAAAGAATTAGAAGGAATAAAGGAGAGAACAAAGGAGCATTTTGGTAAACGAAGCCAAAAAGATAAATCCTTTTGCTGAGCCACAGAAGAATAAGAGGGAACTAACTATCGGAACTTAAAAAGAAAGAAGGAAAGATGGGGCTCTGATGTCTAAGGCATCATCCCCACTTGAGGTGCTCTATTTGCTAGCTCTCAGCCCTTCTTGTGGAGGGTGAGAGCAATCAAAAATAGAAAGTTGGGAGTTTCTGATTAGATGCAAACTATTATATACAGGATGGATAAATAACAAGGTCCTACTGTATAGCACAGGGAACTAGAGTCAATATCCTGTGATAAGCCATTATGGAAACGAATATGAAAAAGAATGTATATATATATATATATATATGATTCATATATATATATATATATATATATATATATATATATCAGTGTGCTGAATCACTGTGCGGTTCACGTGAAACTAACACATTATAAATCAAATATGCTCAATAAAATAAATTTTTTAAAAAAGGAAATAAATTTTTCAAAAAAATTAGAAAGTCAACAATCTTTCTTCTGAGAGAGCTTTTAGTTTGGTAAATAATGTTGAAATAAATGTTTTCTAGTTTTGTGAAGTCTCTGAGGAGTCACAGATTAATAATGGGGAAAAGTAAAAAGCCAATGACCATTAAAAAATGACTGACAATAAATAGTGGTTATTTATTATTAATAGTAGTTGATAATAATTAGTTAATTAGTCAGGCTTTTTTTTTGCTTCAAATGTAGTTTTCTAACAAACCATTAAAAAGTTTATAATTCTGAGTGGTAAAGTTGCCAGCCCACTTGGCAACACCAGTTAAACCCCCTACCTGTAGACTCCAGTTTCTTCTTGGACAGGCTACTCTCATCAAAGAAGAGTTTTATTACCAGAAACAGACAGAAGAATGATTTTTAAGTTAATAAGAAAATACGAAGTTCCTCATGTTGATGTCAATTGTTATTGCTGTGGAGTTTGATTTTCCATGGTTGGAAGAAAAGAAACAAACTCTACCTCCTTCTGAGTGGACTCTATTAAAATTCTCTCACTTAATTTTCACCCCATGATTGTTCTCATTTCTTAGAACAAGGAAACAGAGGCTTCAAGATGTTACTGTCCAAGATCAGACAGCTGGTAAGTAGTAAAACTTGCTTTGAACCCTGTTTTAATCCTTAAAAAATCTACCTCCAAAGTCCACGTTATTTATTTCCAAATAGCTTTACTTCCAAAAACTACTTTGAAAAAAAGAAGCTGGCGGAAGGTGGATAGAGAATGCAGCTAAAATAATGTCTCCCTGAAGGGTAGGATTTCTGATAACCCCAACATTATAATTTAAGTGATTTCCAGTCATTTATACATTTTTTACACAAACTTTACTAAATTCATTTTTCTAAGGTGATGACGGAGCCTAGGATCCATTCGGCTGCATATTTTTTAAAGGCACTAACTCTTTGTGGGAGGTTACCATCCCACCCCAAGCTGAAGCCAGGTTCCACCCCGTGGCCTCTCCAGAAACTGCCCTCTGCTGAAATGGGCAGGATTACTTCCTGGGGGCGGCCACACCTAAAGGCTGTTGGTTCAGTGCAGGAGGATATGAGCCTGGTGCCTACAGGGTCTTAATGTAAGTCTGCTCTGAAGGGCCATCTCCCCTCCAGAGCTTCCCGCAGCGTGGGCTGGGGTCTCTGTTGAGTCTGCCCAGCATGCAGCACCCTCTGCCCAGTCCTGCTTCCTTCCCTTCCCCTTAGGTGTTGAGCCCAAGAACTCTCCCCAGTAAACTTCCTGCATGTCTCTCTCTCTGGGAATCGACACTCCAGGGACCAGACCTCCAATATAAGTCAATCTAAAATACCCAGTAAATGAATACTTTTGCCGGTAACGTTACTCTAGCAAGAAGAGTTAATATCACTTTTGAAAACATTCACCAAAAAAGAAGTTGAATGAGAAAATTTAAGCTTATTTATTTAAAATTATGTAATAAATAGGGAGATACGTTTGGCAAGTTTAAGAAACTCTGGATCAGAGAGATAGTTAAGACAAGAGTCAAAATTTCAAATGTTCTTTTCCATTATGGTTTATCCCAGGATATTGAATATAATTCCCTGCACTATATAGTAGGACTTTGCTGTTTATTCATTCTATATGTAATAGTTTGCATTTACCAACACCAAACCATATATATGCGTATTACTGAGTCCCTTTGCTGTACAGCAGAAAATAGTGCAACTATTGTAAATCAACCATACTTCAATAAAAAAAAAAAATTTAAATTCAAATGAACACAGAAGTACCTTAACTTTTATAGTGACCATTATTTTTAGACCAGAATAAACTGGTTGATTATTTTAAAACAAAACCTGAATATTAAAGTATTCTTTGAAAACAGGATTGTATAAGAGGGAGATGCCAAATCATTAAAAAAAAAAAATACACTTTTTGGAGAAGCAGGATGTGAAGAATTGCCACACAAAATGCCAATCTTGTCTCTGTTGGTAACTAACCTGTTATCACTGAGGAATAAAACATGTGCCATGTTTCAGTTGAAACCTGTTGCATTTGCAGATTGAGGACAAACTTATGGTTACCGGGCAGGAAAGTGGTGGGAGGGATAGATTGGGAGTTTGGGAACGACATGTAAACACACTGCTATGTCTAAAATGGGTAACCAACAAGGACCTACTGTATAGCACAGGGAACTCTGTTCAACATTATATAACAACCTAAATGGGAAAAGAATTTGAAAAAGAATAGATACATGTATATGTATAACTGAATCACTTTGCTGTACACCTAAAACTAACACAATATTGTTAGTCAACTGTACTCCAATATAAAATAAAAATGTTTTAAGACAGAGCAGTCCTGACGGGGGAGCATAGCTGTGAACATGAGCTCACCCATCCTGTCCAGGAAACGGTCACGACGTGGATCTTGGCAGTAACTGAGCCAAATCCTTTCTGTTCTCATCTGTCTCAACTGCAAACACCACCCTACGATGCAGAGAAGTCAATTAATTTGTTTTCATGCAACGTAATACTTCACAGAATTTCCCATTTCCTAAAGTTAACTCCAAAACAAAGAAATTAACCACAAAGATATGCAATTCTATTTCTCAATTCTGATTCAATATTCAGCAAAATCTTTACTACGTTCATTGACATTTCCGAACAACTGTCCTCGGCGAAACATGCTATAAGCGGTGACATAAGAAAACTAAGTTATTTGGGTCTCAGAAGAGCCCAACTTTCACTTAATTTTATTTTCCTTTTTAAATCCAGTCCAAAATCTTTATTTGATATAACGGAAACACACTTGGAAGTCCCAAAGTATAAAATGGCTGCCCTCTGGTATTTGTCATTTTAGCAAAAAAAACATACATGATTAAAATGTAAATATATATTTATGCCAATGAATTAATGCTGGAAAAAGAACTTAGCCTCAAAACATGTTTACCAGTTTCTGACAATGTTTCCTTCTCACACATAGTATTTGGTGTTGATTCATGCTAGTTCAGTACTGAGAAAGTACCAAGTAAATTTATGTCATTTTCTGACTTAATCTTCCAGAGAATCTACCACCATGGCCTAGATGCATCCACAGGTCCAGTCTTCTGAGACCATGCTCTTCCTGAGACAGAAACCTGGGTGGCAAGGGAAGTGACAGGGGCTCTGCCAGGTGGCCCAACGTTCCAGGAGTTATTTCTCAAACTATAATGACCTTAAGAGAATTTAGAAACGACTTAAAGCTAAACATTATTTTAACTAGTCTAGACTAACGAGAAAGTTTTTCAGAAGTACTATTACAAACGTGGTACAGAGCACGACCGATTTACACAAAGGCAGGCAGAAATGTCCATTTACTGGCTGTTATTTGAGGAGGAGAAAAGCTCCTTCTCTCTCCTGTCCTCGCCCCCACCCCACCCCCCCCCGAGGTTTGAAGGGCCTTAGTAAAATGCAAAAATTCTCTGGGTGGATCATCTTTCTCAGAAAAGCCTTGAGGCCAAAGGAAAACAAGTGGCTGAAAGAGCTAAACTGTCTGTCTTCTATTTCAAGCAGGGAATTTCATGAGCCCACCTCCATTCCAAAAGGAAATATCTGAAAAAACTACAACAGCAATAATATCATTTACATACGGATTGCAGCGTGCCAGAGATCGTGCTAATGCTTTATGTAATGTATATCATTTATTCCTAACAGTACCCTACCCGTATAGGTATCATCAGTAGCTGCAGATCTGGGAAGCTCTGAAATGTAGAAAGGTAAGTATTTTGCCCACAGTCACAGAAGTAGCAGGAAAGACAGTGAATGAACTCCACTTCTGTGACATCGACCGTGACACAAGCTGCCTGTCAAGACATGTCTTCGTCTTCTCTTTGTTCTCTCCTGACTCAGAGGGAAAGACGCCAACATGTTTCCTCTCCAATGGCCATCGCCACTCCCCATTCCATCTTTCTGACCCACAATGGGATAACCATCCTGTATCTCTTGAATTTCCCCTCTTCACTCTATCGTACTAATTCAGTACCTTCAACTGATCCTGTGAACACCTCCCTCCTCTCTGCTTTCTGGACCAGCAAACATACACACTCACCTCCACTGTCTGTCTCTGTTTTTATGAATTTTATTGAAGTATAGTTGACTTACAATGTTAATTTCTGCTGTACAGCCAAGTGATTCAGTTGCACATATATATATTCTTTTTCATATTTTTTTCATTATGGTTTAACATCGGATATTGAATAGAGTTCCCTGTGCTATACAGTTAAGACCTTGTTTATCCATCTCGTATATAATAGTTTGCATCTGCTAATCCCAAACTCCTTTTTTTTTATTAATTTTTATTGGAGTATAATTTCTTTACAATGCGGTGTTAGTTTCTGCTGTACGGCAAAGTGAATCAGAGCTATAGGTATACATATATCCCCTCTTTTTTGGATTTCCTTCCTATTTAGGTCACCAAGCTAATCCCACACTCTTAATTTATCCCTTCCCCACCCCTCCCCCTTTGGCAACCACCAGTCTGTTCTCTATGTCTGTGAGTCTGTTTTTGTTTCCCAGATAAGTTACTTTGTGTCATATTTTAGATTCCACATATAAGTGATATCATATGGTATTTGTCTTTCTCTGTCTGACTTCACTTCACTCTGTTTGACAATCTCTAGTTCCATCCATGTTGCTGCAAATGGCTTTACTTCATTCTTTTTTATGGCTGAGTAATATTCCATTGTATATATGTACCACATCTTCTTTATCCATTCCTCTGTTGACAGACACTTAGGTTGCTTCCATGTCCTGGCTGTTGCCTTTTACAACCACCTTCCTATTTCTGTACTTATTTCCTTTGATGATTTCATGGATAAGTATTCTAAAAATGTAACCTCCATTTCTCATGGAAGTTTAAATGGTTTAACAGAGTGATTTCCAGTGATGGCAGAAAGCGAGGCTGAGCCCTTGCTGACGATTCCTGACTCCTAGTGAGTCAGCTGCAGACGATCGGAAACCACGGTCTCTGTCATTTCCTTTGTAAGCACTGCTTCCCTTTATTTCTGCTGTGGTTTCTGGCCTTAATGTGTTGCAGCTGAGTTTCCATAATGGTGCTTCTGCATCTTGTCTTTCGCTTTTCCAACACATATATAACACCTCTTCAGAATGTGACCCCCTAGAGTAGCACTTTGCTCACCTGTCTGCCTTGTATCTGAACTTGCCATGTGCTCGTGTGGCCTCAGGACAACGTAGAAACTCTTCCACCAAATCCCCAAAGCTGTCAAAGCGTGAACTCCGGCTCCAAGTTGCTTTTCCTTTCCTTCCTTTCTTCTACTAAGCTCCTCTTCTCAAAGTGCTCCTTCTCTCCTGGTTTCTTCCACCCAGCAGGACACCTCCACCCTTCCTGGTCTCGTGCTCAGACCCCTGCGTGCTCCACGTGGTGTCACTTCCTCAGAATTGTTCACGTCCCTTCTGCCACCTCACCTCCCCTCTGCCACCTCAGCTCCCATGCAACTTGCTTTCCTCTGAGGAGTGTTGCCTCAGTATTTCACCCAGCAGGCTTTCCAACATCAGGCTTTTACAATTCATTCAACATTTTAAAAATTTCCTGTTATCACGTAGTCATGAGTGTATATCTTGCCTCTTGAACCAGACCTAGCGTTTTCTTGAGAGCACTGTAGGATGTGGGCCATTTCCTTTATGTCTCTGTCTCTACCCCATAGTGTGGAATACAATGCTTTGCCCAAAACTATGTATTTGGTGAACAAATGGTAGGCAATATTTAGTCTGGATTTTATACTAACTCACTAAAGAAGTGGCAACCATCTATCAATGGAATTCTGTAACAAGAACAATCAACTTCTTATTAAAATACTTTTCAGGTTACAAATGGTTGGATTTGCTCCACCTTCCTCACCCCAACCAAATATGGTGTGTTTCTTGCTTTTCCCACATGTGCACTTTATCAGCAGATCTTCTGGGAGCTTAGACTCTGGTAAACAGCTTACTGGAATATTAATAAAAGGAAACAGATTCAGATTGCTAGAAAATTAAAAGTCTCAGTTACCTCAAAGATGGCTCCACTCTGGTAGTAAAAATAAAATAAAATGCAAACCTATAAACTTGTTCCATGAAGGCTTATGTGAATACAAGAAACAATGGTCTAAAAGTGAAGCATGAAGCCAATTTCTCCAAAGATAGGTTAATACTATTACAAATGTTTCCACTTGTTCCTTAAATAGTTCTCCATTTCATGAACTGAGGTGTCCAAGTGCTAACATCACACCATCATAACGGCGCCAACTTACTCTTGGCACGGTTAGAGCTTAATTTTTGAAAGACTGCATTTTATATGCTCCATTTGTAAGGCGAATTTAGACAAAATTAGGATATGAAAATTAGCACAATGAAGAAGAATATGAAGAATAAGAGATCCATGCATTCAAAGAGCTGCAATAGATCCACAGGTTATTACTTCTCAAAATGAGTTAAACTGGACCAAAGAGTAGAATTCTGGATGGAACTCTGGATGAAAAATTAGGAGCAATTTTCTAGATTTTCAGCTCACCATGAGCTCACGAGAAGATGTACTCCTTATAAATCACTCTTAGGAGAGTGTTAGAGAACTTGAAATATAATCAAACATGACCACAAATAAGGATGTGTCCGATGAGACCATCAATTCTTTTCAGGCAAGTACATTAAAATTAAGTCTTACAGAGTAGTGGGACCACTGGCTTCTTTGACTGAATGATCTATATTGATTATGCAAATTATAACAAGTATATTAGATAACTATTCAAACTTTACTAGTAATTGGCATGAAATAGAAAGAAATATTAAAGTACTCATGATTAAATAATTAAGATCATCATTTTTATTGAAAAAGTTTTTTCTGACTTCTGCTTCTGGAATGATGGAGTACATATAATTTCTCAATTCCTTCCAGTAAGTACAGGTAATAATCCTGGATATTGTATATAAACAAATATAAGAGTACTCTGAAAGGTGGAGAGAAGAAAACAAAGTAGATCAGGACCTCGGAGTCTGAAGAATGACACAGTGGTGAGTGCCCTGGATTCTCTTTTTGCCTAGAATCCCTTACACGGGGTCTATGAGGTACTGGAGAAGCAGACAACATGGAAATGCCAACAGGGACAGATCAGAAAAGCCCAAGCAAAGCCTGCTCTCTCAGCAAAGGAGTAGGAAAGGGACATCCCGAAAGGACGGATATCTTCTATAACATAACCACTCTGCTCCAGGCAAAACCAGAGAAAAAACTGTGGCCCTTCCCCATCTCTGTCATCACAGTCCACATGGAGAGGGTAGACTCCACCCTCACCAGACTCTAACAAGACTCCTTCCCCTCATCCCCCAGTGTGGTGTCAAGAGAAGCAGGGAGCCCGGAATCCCACCCACCAGTACTAATGAGGTGTCCCCTCAACCTCGCCAGGTGAGTACAGGAGGCCCAGTGGAGAGTCAGGACCTTAACCACAACCCAGTGGTGAGGTGATGGAACCTCCCTCCACAGTGTAGGGGACCACGTGCAAAGGGTCATGAGGCGTCCCCTCCTTCCCAGCCAGGGTGTTACAAATGGAAGCCCCTGGAAAATGTGATTGCCCACCTCCTTCCAGCAGTAGAAGGAACCCCCTTATCCAGGTGTCAGTGGAAGCAAGTGGAGGACTTAGATGTCCACTCCAACCTGGCAGTCGTGAAGCAGCACCCTCTTCCTTGCTGAAGAGGAGTCCAGAGAGGTCTGCTAAAACACATGATTTAAATAAGACTCAGACTCTCCTAACATTATACCAAAATTGTCCAGATTCTAATCAAATGACATCTTACCAGGAACCAGGAAGATCTCCACTTGAATGAGGTAAGGTAATCAATAGATACTAACACTCAAGTGACACAGGTGTTATAATCATTTGGCAAAGCTTCCCAGCAGCC
>RJWK010004772.1:13065-58238 GCA_004363435.1 Platanista minor
AAAAAAAAAAAAAAAAAAAAACAAAATGAACAGGGACATGGGAGACTATAACAAAAATTCTAACTTTTACGTCATCTGCGTCCCTGAAGCAAAGAAAATAGAGGATAGGGTTGAAAAAGTATTCAAGTAAAAAGTGGCTGAAAACTTCCCAGGTTTGGCAAAAGACATAAGACTACAGATTCAAGAAGCTGAACAAACACTAAACAAGATAAACCCAAAGAAACCCACGCAAAGATGTATCATAGGCAAACTTCCAACAACTAAAGACAAAGAAAAAATCTTAAAAATAGAAAGAAATTCCTCATTAACCCATAGGGCAAAAACAATCTGAAGGATAGCAGATTTCTCTTGTGAAAGCATGAAACCAGAAGGAAATAATATAGCCTTTTCCAAGCACTGAAAGGAAAGAACTGTCCACAGGAATTCTACATCCTGTGAGAATGTCCTTCAGAAATGAAGGATAAATCAAGACAGTCTTAGATGAAAGAAAACTAGGAACTAAAACTAAAACCATCAACAGCAGACCTACCCTAAAAGAATGCCTAAAGGAAACTCTCTAACCAGGAATAAAATGATAAAGGAGGAATGTTGGAAAACCAGGAAGAAAAACAGAACATCCGAAGGAGTGAAAATATTTCATTCTCATGAGTTTTTCTAAATTGTATTTGATGGGTGAAGCAAAATGTATAACACTGTCTAATGTCTCAATGTATGTGGAAGGAATACTTAAGACAATTATATTATAAATGGGGGAAGTAAAGGGATGTAAAGACAAGTAGATTTCTACCCTTCTCTTGAACTGAAAAATATTAACACCAATAAGCCATGATAAGTTATATATATATGTGTATATATATGTATACATATACATATATATATACATATATATATAATAACCTACAATAACCTAGAGCAAAAAAAAAAAAAATGCTTAGAGCGACAGCTATACAGAGAAATACTACAGATTTTCTATAGTGGAAATACTACTGAAATACTTGAAAACACTATAGATCTCCAAATGTCAAAATCATATGGACGGAGAACAGATTAGTCGTTGCCAGGAGCAGGGAGCTGATGGAGAGGGGTGGTGGGGTGACCATGAAAGGGGAGCAGGAGAGAGGGCTCAAGGTGATGGCATAGTTCTCTACCTTGACTACATTAGTGTTCATGTGGATCACCACGTGTAATACAGTGACATCAAACTAAGCGCACACATTGTGTCATTGTGTTTTCTGGGTTTATATCGAACTCTAATTATGAAAGGTGTAGCCTTTGGGAGACCCTGGGACAGTGTATATGGGACCTCTCTCTATTTTTGCTACTTCCTGTGTGTGTATAATTATTTCAAAATAAAAAGGGTTTTGTAAAGTGCAAAGTTATACAAGACAAGCTAAATCAGAACTAACTGACTACAAAAATAATAATTAATGATAATAATAAAAGAGGTTAAAGCCAAAAAAATGAACAAAAATTTGTGGCAACTATTTAATTCGTATGGCTACACACATGTGTAAAACTTCATAATAATAGCTTGAATGTTAATGACACTGGCAAATGTACCTAGAAAACCATAATTTTTTATTCTGTAAGACCACCATTAATTAGAAAGTGCCTTTGTGAATAAGCTTTTGATTCCTGTTCCTCTGTAGTATCATCAATCCCTACTTACTACCTTGTATCTGTCAGGATAGGCTAGGTTATGTTGCTGTTATAAGCAGACCCCAAACTTCACTGCCCCAAAGCTACAAATATTTCTCTCTCTTTCATGTTACCATAGACACTGGGTTGCCTGGCATCATCCTCCCGACACATCTTGCTGATGGAGAAGCAAGGTTCTCTAGTGCTGCTGGTCACTGTGACAGAGGGAACCAGAGGGGAAGGTCACCACTGTCTGTGGCCCAGGCAAAGCTTTGGCTTGAAGCCGTTTGTAAGCACTATCGCCAATGCCCATCGCTAAGCCCTGTGTTAATTTCATCCTCTGTTTGTTTCTATGCCGACTACTGTCGCTGGGGAAATAGAATAATCAGGGTCCATCCTTGGAGGTGTGATTGATATCACTTCCAACCAAACCGTAAAATGTAGATGAAGAAGACCCATCCCCCAGCATAAATCCAAGGTACTCTTACCATAAAGAAGGGGGGATTAATAATAGGGAGTAAGTAACAGACGTTCACTGCATCAAAGAACTATGGTGAATATTACATTGCAGAGGGATATCTCTTCCAATAGAATAGGAGGCCCTCTACACCTGTTAACAGTGAGGTGTTTACTTACGTTTCCCAGGATAGATCTCAAGTCTGTACATAGTAGGTAACCAAGAAGTCTTCGCTAAAGGGTTGACTGAGTGAAGTAAGGAATGGAAGGAGGGAAGGAAAGAATGGAAGGACGGGACTTCCCTGGTGGCGCAGTTGTTGAGAGTTCGCCTGCCAATGCAGGGGACATGGGTTCGAGCTCCGGTCCGGGAAGATCTCACGTGCCACGGAGCGGCTGGGCCCGTGCACCACAACTACTGAGCCTGCATGCCACAACTACTGAGCCCAGACTTTAGAGCCCATACTCCACAACAAAAGAAGCCACCACAATGAGAAGGCAGCATGCCGCAATGCAGACCGATACAGCCCAAAATAAGTAAATAAACTCTTTTTTTTTTTTTTTTTTTTTTAAAAAGAACGGTGTGGGGAAGAAGTATAAAAGGGAGGGGAAAACTGACAATAATTCACAACTGAATTAGAATTGCATTTTTATTTTTCTACTTTTTTCATCTTTTATGTCTAATCTTATAAAACAAAAAATATTAAAGCAATGTTAGTAGAAAACAGAAAACGTAACAAGAAATACATGTTAAAAACTAAGTTCATTTGAAATTAATCCACTAAAGCATATAATTTGTGTTTTACATCATTTGTTTAAGGTAATAGTTATCAGGATATTATTCATTTAAAAAATGGGGCCTAAATAAGCAAATAAATTAAGCATCACGTTTGCAGGACGGAATACTTGGAATACTTTAACCCTTGGATTTTGCATGCAGCAATTGCTCTAATATCACAAATACAGTTAAAATAAGTATCAAAGTTAATAACTCAAATTCACTTTTTAAAAAAAAATGGTACCACCCAGTAGAGGCTACCTGCAGAGGAAAAGGTAACAGTGAGACAAGCAGAGACGAAAAGAACATGAATCTTGGGCCCTTGAAGAGGGTTCGTGAACAGCCTAATATCCTTTGATTCGATCCTTTTCTGCTTACACTAGTCCAAAAGGGTTCTGTGGTTTGCAACGAAGAATCTTGCGGGACACAGAGCCTCCATGAGCTCTGAGAACACACGGGGCCGGGCCACTCCCAGTGCACCTGGACCACCTTGGTCGTGCACGTGCTAGTGCTAGTGTTTTACATGCTTGCTTCTCTTTTTTCCCTCCTGAGAAGGAGAATGAAGGAGTCGAGTACATGGAAAGTATACCTTCCAGGCATCATCTGTAAACCCTTTTGTGTTTACAATCATTTAAACCTCAGCTACCACACTGAAGACAGTTTCCAAACTCCGGCCCCATGATGGAGTGTTGTTTTTATAGCTGTGACATGTCAATGCTGGTGCCACGGAACAAAATATTTATGCAGTGAGTCTTGTTCGTGGCTTTTGTGTGGAAGGAACGCTGCCCTTGCTTCTTTAAGGGCCATCTCAAAATGCCCGGGAAGGGAATTACGCTGTACTTTAAACAAACATCATGCTTTACACTTGCAGAGGGGCAAACATATGCATTCGTATGTTTTAGAGGGCAAACACCAAAGGGACTGTTTTAAATTAAAGAGGCTTTTTATCTCAGATCAGTAAAGCATGCTTTGACTTATGTGGATTTAACTCAAGTGTGCGATTATAGGGTGATTAGTGTAGAAGCCCACTTTGCACCTCTTTCCATGCCCTAAATGTGCAGAACTCCAGGCAGGTCTCACTCTGTTGTATACATATAATGACTCCCAGAGCATCTTGCAACAATTATTTGTCCTTCCTAAACTATTTTCTGACTTTCCATCAGACCTCTCACGAACCTTACTGGCCACCCTTTCTTTCCTTCCCCACCTGGAGAGATCTGGAGAGACTGGTCTCCCAAGAGACCTCTCCAGTCTCCCTGCTCAGGGACCGAGATGTGTAACCACCTGAGTGCTGATAGGCAGGCAGAGGTCCCGGGTCCGCCCCACGCAGGCTGGGCTACCGAGAGGGCATCTGGTCTGGACCTGCGTTGGTGGGCGCTGAGGTGAAGCACCAGATCCACAGCCTCAGGACTGAGGCTCAGCTGAGTCCTCACCCTGTGCTTGTTGGGAGCTAGAGAGCCATCCCCAAGAGCACCCCTCCCTGCCCTGCACCCCTGAGATACGGGGCGTGAAGGCTCAGGCCCCTGGTCCCAACTCAAGACAGCTGGGAGGGCACCCCAGGTCTAGGGTTCCCAGAAGGGTGGCTGAGGCCTTGACCATGACCGTCTCACAGCCTGACCCTCCCCTCTGCCCTGCGCTGCTGCTTGACCCTCAGAGCTGTTGATCCACCTGCCAATGAGCCACTTTGTATGAATCTCTGTCTCCCAGTTTGCTTCCTGGAACATGACTGAATGAATCGCTGACTTGGGTGGTCTGATTTCACATAGAATCTAACCTTATTGGGATGTTTGTGTCTTGGGAATTTAAAACAAGAAATAAAGCAGGAAATAGGGAATCTGTGATGGACCAGAGAGTTTATGAATATAGAGAGAGGCATGGGGACAGCTGCATTGAACCACGTTTTAGAAAAATAAGCTGAAGAAGTCATTTGAGAAAAAAGAGAAAGGATGGACTGGATCCACCAAGAGAACAGTCATGGGAGAAGTCGTGTGTCCGCGAGACGTAGAAAGTATCTTCCCTGGGCTTCCCCGGTGGCGCAGCGGTGGAGAGTCCGCCTGCCGATGCGGGTGGGCGCGGGTTCGTGCCCCGGTCCGGGAGGATCCCGCGTGCCGCGGAGCGGCTGGGGCCCGTGAGCCGTGGCCGCGGAGCCTGCGCGTCCGGAGCCTGTGCTCCGCCACGGGAGAGGCCACGGCAGCGAGAGGCCCGCGGACCGCAAAAAAAAAAAAAAAAAAAAAAGACAGTATCTTCCCCTTTACGTCCCTGGGATTCCAGGATAATATCACATATGTTTTCAACAA
The DNA here is from genome assembly GCA_004363435.1 of Platanista minor. Lineage (NCBI taxonomy): Eukaryota > Metazoa > Chordata > Mammalia > Artiodactyla > Platanistidae > Platanista > Platanista minor. The sequence goes on from RJWK010004772.1 coordinate 18,232, forward strand.
ATACCTATGATATCCCATAACTACATAACTCCTCTTCACTTGAGCTAGCTTGAATCCTTTCTTTTAAGAAACTTTCAGTCAAAGCAACTTTGAGTAAAATGCTATCCATACGTAAATATTGAGTTTAAAATTTTTGCAAAGCTCAGGGCAAAGAAAACATTCCATGCTCTGTCTTGGGGTCAAAAATGAACGGAAACAATGATTCTGGTGCCGGTCATTCATGAAGGACCATCTCTCAGGAGAACAGGTCCAGGAGGGAAGGAAGAGTGCAAAAGAGGAAAAAGCCACGCAGAGGGGCGACTTTAGATGAAGCCCCGGCTGTGGCCTGAGCTCAAAGGGCAGAAATATACCGCGAAGTTTATTTTGCCCCTGGCCGCAGATTGTGCGCGCGCGCGCGCGTGCGTGTGCGCGCTTGTCGCATGGAGAGACTTCCCCCGGCACCCTGGCTTTCTGCGTGTGTGAGTTCAGTGACCAAACGTGGCAAGTGCGAGCCTTCAGCAGCAAAATGGGAGCTGGGAATGATGCACAAAACTAGGAAAAGGGGTCTAAGGGGTTCTGGGTGGGGCTTCAAGAGTGGAGCTGTTTTTCTGGTGAAACAAGACACCAGACACAATTCTCAGAACTGGAGGGACCTCTCTGTCGGTTTTTTAAAAATATGCCCACAGTTGTTGCTATTCCTCCCTTCAAGAAGTGAAGCCTGGTGTTGCCATGTGTATGGCAAAAGAGACATTCTGTTCCACAGACAAACATCTTCATAGTCAAGCCAGAAAATATTGGTTTGGACAAAAAGTTCATTCAGGTTAAAGAAAATAAAATACACATTTTTCATTTTTACCAAGAACTTCATTGAACAACGTAGTCACTAAAGAACTTTTTGGCCGACCCAATATATTCTCCAAAGCCACCCGGTCCTGGTCTGACCTAACCAGACACCAGTCGGGGCAAAGTCACCAAGATGGCAGCCATGTCTCACCTCATAAACCAACTGTAATTCATTGGTATGGGTGTCTGAGCTGTTCTGGGAAGCTGTGCCGAGAAGGATCTTGAGGCCAGATTTAGTGGGGTGGGAGGAGTGTTGTGATCTCTTAGCAGTACCTTCCAAGGGGACTGAGCATAACAGGTGTGCCCAGTTACTTGCACTACCTGGGGAAAATGAGAGAGAAGCTGTGGAGGAAGTTATCCCTGAGCAAGGAAAGCAAGGGCAGACATTGAAGCCTGGAAAAGTGTCGAGTTCAGATGACCTGTCTTCAAACCACCCACGTGTTCTTTGGTGGCTCCCAATATTAGTCACAGTCTTATTCTTTCTGCTATTAGCTTCTCTATAAAAGTTCTCTTTCCCTTCTGAACTTTCTCCGAACCAAGGCATTTGTTCACATGCAAATCATCTTGGTTATCGTTACCATTAAACCTGACAGTCTTAAAATTCAAAAAAAAAAAAAAAAAAAGGGAAGCTTAATTCTCTTTTCTGAGTCTGAGTATGGCTGGAACTGGCCACTCTGTTCTAGAAAATACAACAAGGCAGAAGTGATGGTTTGTGATCTGGGGTTGAGGCCACAAAAGGCAAAAATGACTTCCTGTGGTCATTCTCTCTCTCTCTCTCTCTCTCTCTCTCTCTCTCTTCCCCCCGCCTTTCTCTCTCTCTCGGATTATTTGCTCTGGGGAAGCCAGCTATCATGTCATGGCCAAGAGAGGCCCCGTGGTGAGGTGCTGGTGACTCCACGAGGATGAGCTGGGAACTGAACTCTGCAGGCCATTCACACTCAGACTCGGCCGGTGTCCTGACTGAAAACTTGCAGACACCTGAAGTCAGAGCCTCCCAGCTAAGACACTCTGGAATTCCCGACTCCCAGAGACTTTTTGAAACCACAGATGTTCATTGTTTTCAGATGCTAGGTTTGGGGGCAATTTCTTCTACAGGAAGAGCTAATACAACCTCTTAGGATCTTCTTGGTAGGTCTGGCTTTCTTTAGGTCAAGGCAATGGCTAGGTCATTTGTTTTCAAATAAAATGCAGCAGAGCTGCAAAAATAGGCTGAATATTCAAAAATGCAAATAACTCTAGCTCTTCTCACACCTGAGAGTCAAGAACTACCTCCTCCTCCACCTAAACATCCCGAGTAGGTAACGTCAGGCATTAAGTGCTGTCAGGCAGACTTGGTCAAGGTCCACAGGGATCCCAGCCTCCTGCTGACCGTTCACGTAGAGAGAAAGTCATCGTATAATTATCTGACCTTAGAACAACTTCCATTTTACATACACTTGCAAAGAAGTCTTAACAGATTCATGAAGTACTAAATTGTTCAGGAAAACAGCTATTATAAAAATTATACATAAATATACTTTTTAAAGGAATTTTACCAAGGGTTGTTTGGTATTTTGGAAATCGTACCCCCTTGGGAACGTCGTTCTAAGTGTGTCTATAGCCAATATAGCATCTTTTTTCTGTCTACATTTGCAGCTGGCACATACATAGTGATTCTAACCATTTGAGCAGGTATCAGACTACTCATTGTATTTTGTAGTGGGGTAGAGTCTAAACATTTACATGTTGTTACATATATTCGTTTATTATGCATTTATTTCCTTTTATTTCTGCCTCATACGTTTGGCCATTGCATTGATTTTTTAAAAATATTCCTGTAGAGAGATGTATTATCCATGCTTTATTTCAGGCGTGTAAAGAGAATATTATAAAGTAATCATATCAGAAAAGAGTCACTATCCACTAAAACTGAGACACAATGATTCTGGGAGGAAAAAAGATTTTAAAACAAGAAAAAGCTATGCGAAGAATCTATTATAAGAAAAAAATCTGAAACCCAGAGGACTGTTTAAATTCATTAAATTCCCAAAACCTGACTTGAACGTAGCTTAATGGGTAGAAACACATAACCTGAGCTGACATTTGGTTATTTAGAGAATTTATTTATTTATTATGTACCTTTTCATACATCTTGCTACAGAAATTTTAAAGTACTTGAGTCTGGTCCGGGATATGTCTCACCAGTTTGCCCTCAAAAAATCTAAAATATTCTGAATTCCAAAACACGATGGGCTCCTCATATTTCAGAAAAGAGATTGTACAAGTTGCTAAGGTGCTGCCCGGCTTTCTTGCATAGGTTTTTACCGACAAGATGTAATGCTGAATTTAATTCTAACTTGATGATTTAATTAGAGAATACCTAGAGTACCTGACATCTTGAACAAAGCTCCTCAACAGCTTGCAGGAATGGAACATATTCAAAAGATAATAATAGATGTAGCTAAATTGTTGGTATATTAAGATCGTAAGTTAGAAAGGTACCTTGTCCGTAATTTAAGGAGTAAATAAACCACACAGTGTGATTTCAGAGTTTTCCTTTCTGTTTTGCTTTCCCAACCAACTCTCTGTTAGGTGTCAGGCCCTGGGGACCAGGCCCTGGGAATGAGACCTAGAAATCATTTCGAGAAGCTTTTAATCTAATAAGGGATGTATCACGAAAACAAATGCCTGCCCTTGGATATGCTCAAGGAAAACATGGGTCAGGTAGGTCATGAGCTCGTGCATCCTGCAAAAGCGAAGGACCAGGTAATTTAAAACACACGATTCTCATGCAGAAAAAAATGTAGACTGCTTTTCTTCAGTTTGAATCCCTATTGTCGGAAATAAGCCTTTTTGACATTCTAATACATCCTAAAGATTTCTTTTATGCATCCTAGTTAAAGAAATTCCCTGTTCCAGAAACCGTCTATAGTTCAATATTAGAAAAGTAATAAGACGTAAGGTTAAAAGCGGGGATTTTTCAGACTGGCTCTGAGAACGTGAAGGCTCTCAGGGAAACCTACCACGGCGTGCCTGGTGACGCGACCGACCCCTGTGCTTTGTACATCTCCGCCTGGCTTCCTCGGAGGCCACAGCCAGATCCCTCCTCTCGCAGTGGTCCTGAAGCAATTCCCCAGGGCTCTCGAGGGCGCGACTGTACTTGGCCCCCTCCTTTTCCCTGCCAACAGATGTGCTTGTACCCACATCTTGTGAGCCTCAGGCCTCATTCCTCCGTTCAAATTACCCCATGACTTAGAGCTCTACGGCCACTTGGAACAGAGTTGATTATAAGCCAAGATTAGAGGAAGGCATCCAAAACCCTAGAATGAAGGCTCAGGTGTGTTGAACTCTCACCTTCCTATCGACCACAGAGAGCTGAGATGTGGGTACACAGGTCATCATCTGTGGTCAGAAGAAGCCCCTCCAGGGATGCCTGGACAGGAAGCACCTGCATTATACGCACCAGACCCCCAGGGTTGAAGGAGGAGATCTGCAGTTCACCGGGAGGAGAGCAAGTATGAGAACCTACAACCCTAAGGATCACGCTCTAAAGAAAGACAGAGCAGGGCTTCCCTGGTGGCGCAGTAGTTGGGAGTCCGCCTGCCGATGCAGGGGACGCGGGTTCGCGCCCCGGTCCGGGAAGATCCCACGTGCCTCGGAGCGGCTGGGCCCGTGAGCCGTGGCGGCGGAGCCTGTGCTCCGCAACGGGAGAGGCCACAACAGTGAGAGGACCGCGTGCCGCAAAAAAAAATAATAATAATAATTTAAAAAAAGAAAGAATAAAGGCAGCGATTTGAATCCAATTAAAAACAAGATAATAATAATAAACTATCATTCTATAATCATATAATGATTGTAGTAAGTACATACATTTTGCATAATTATATACTAATTATGAGAAGAATAATCGCTCATGTTTACTGTCTGCGTAATAGCATTCCAGGCACTAAGTGTTTCTCATGAGTCTTCTCATTTAATCCTTAAACGAACTGGAAAGGTAGGTATTGTTGCTATTCCTTTTTTTTTTTTTTTTTTTTTTTATTTTGCGGTACGCGGGCCTCTCACTGCTGTGGCCTCTCCCGTTGCGGGGCACAGGCTCCGGACGCGCAGGCTCAGCGGCCATGGCTCACGGGCCCAGCCGCTCCGCGGCACGTGGGATCTTCCAGGACCGGGGCACGAGCCCGTGTCCCTCGCATCGGCAGGCGGACTCCCAACCACTGCGCCACCAGGGAAGCCCACCTCTCCTCTTCTTAGTTGAGGACTTTGAGATGAAAGAGGTGAGGTGAGCTTCCCGAGGTAACCTGGCTGGTAAGTGGTGCAGCTCGCTCTAAACCAATTCTCTTTGGTCCTAGAGCCCTAACTCTACGCCTCTATGCCTGTGGCCTTTCACGATAAGTCACTGGAAATATCTGCTTGGGATGCAGAAATGACTACAGGAGACATATTTTCAGAAACGCAACAATGAGATAGTAATGCATAGACAGATGCCAGAAATCACTTTTATGGAAATCAGACAGAAGTGAGCAAGACAGTGAATGCAATTCCACCCTGAAAGTGCATTAAGAAGGTAGCTTCGTATATGAAATGCAGATTTCAGAGCTCAAAACTGTTTTAACAGAGGCTCTTTCTTGCTTCCAGACTTTTCTTAAGGGAAATGAAGCAATCCTATTTCTCATTTAGGTACAAAGGAGCAAAGGAAATTCTCTTAGAAATACAATATTAGCAGTTTGACTCCCTATGGTAATATGTAGTAATGAACTGCTATAATGGAAAAAAAAGTATCCATTTTTTTTCTAGTTAGAAAGAGTCCCTCCCCAAACTAGAGCACTGAGAATCAGGAGTAAAAGGAGTTAAGTGGGTCCAAAACTTGAAAAATGTCTCTCTTAGGTCTTAGAATGCGCCAGCAGGATTTAAGATAGGATATAAACACATTACAGAAAAGAATGTGAGATCTAGTGGGAGACGACAATATGAAAAATGCCAAAGAGATAAATCTTGGATGCAAAGCGAATCTCAAACATTTGATATAATCTGTGCATTTGATCCAGGGCAAAATTTAGTTACTTAAGATAAAACACAGATTCTAGAGGGTTTTGTCAAGGAAACATAAAATATGAACGTTTTACAGCATTAAATTTATTTATTCTGGGTATTTGCATTTTTTTATTTTGGTAACAGTTTTTTGAGGTGTAATTGATGTACGAGAAAATTGCACAGGGTTAACATATACAATCTGATGGGATCGAACAGATGTATACGCCAAGGAAACCATCGCCACGATTAAAGTAATAAACATATACATCAGCTCCAGAAGTTTACTCCTGCCTTCTCGTTTTTTTTAAAGGCGAATACTTTAGGGCATTAAATTTATTTACCTTGGGTATTTAAATATTTAAACTTTTATAATATTCTTGGTTTATGTTCATATTTTAATTTACTTATTCGATTCGTTATTCAATGACACATACTCATTAAGTGTCAGACACAGTTCCAAGATGTATTCAGCACTTTTAGAAAACAATGTTCCATATTGAATCCCTTCTTTCTAAACTTCACAGTATGTACCTTTTGCTATTGTGTACACGTATATGCAAGCAGTGTGTATACGTGAGCATGTATGTGCACATGTGTGTGTCTGGTCAGGTTCTATGCATGGAATGTTAATAAATTCACAGGGTCATGATGCAGCTCTTATTCCTCACTGCTGCTTCTTCAAAATACTGAGATTTCCTTGGCATGAAAAACATAACAATGTGTGAGTGCAAAGTTGCCAAGAATTTTGAAGGGAGTTTTTCACAGCCAGTGCCTGTTTCTCATTGTGGTTGAAACCCTTTTTTCCCCCTCACTCTCTTTGAGGTTTTACAGTTCTTCTCTGTTAAGCTATGATAGACCTTTTAAAGTGTAAGTTGTGGGCCTTTAGTATAACTGGCTAGAGTAGGTCTATCCATTGCAACAAAAGCTACACAAATACAGAATTAATTCCTTGCATGACACAGAAGGCGAAGAAATCATTCTCAATAAACTAGGGAGAATACAGGTAGTTTTACTCCTGTATTAATGGAACAATGTCATGAAAAGGTCATATTGCCAGATAATCGAATTTACCCGATTTTATTAAAATAAGAGTAAAATGATGTAAAGGAACACACAACAGAAATAGACCCACAGACACAGAGAACAAACTTATGGTTACCAAAGGGGAAAGGGGGGGAGGGATAAATTAAGAGTTTGAGATTAACATACACACTACTATATATAAAATAGATAACTAACAAGGACCTACTGTACGGCACAGGAAACTATACTCAATACTTTGTAATAACCTATAAGGGAAAAGAATCTGAAAAGAATATATATATATGTGTGTGTGTGTGTGTGTGTGTGTGTCTGTATATTTATACACACACATATATATATATATATAAAACTGAATACTGTACTGTACACCTGAAACCAACACATTGTAAATCAACTATACTTCAATTTTAAAAGAAGAATGAAGATGTGAACCCTAAAAAATTATTTTCACCCTAAAAAATGTAATAATAAAAATCATCGAGCTGAACAGACAGCAAAATCAACCTAAAGCTCATTTTCTAAGAGACAAAAAGAGGAAATCATGTATCTGGGTTAACACTCTGCATACAAGAAACATTCATATTATTAAAAATTTTTAATTATTAATAATAATTTTTAATAATCTTATTAAAATTTATTTTAAAAATTAACTTCCAATATAGATGGAATCTTTGTGCAAAAACGATCCTCCAAAGAGATCAGACAGGGCTTCCCTGGTGGCACCATGGTTGAGAGTCCACCTGCCGATGCAGGGGACACGGGTTCGGGCGCCAGTCCGGGAAGATCTCACATGCCACGGAGCGGCCGGGCCCGTGAGCCATGGCCGCCGAGCCTGCGCGTCCGGAGCCTGTGCTCCGCAACGGGAGAGGCCACAACAGTGAGAGGCCCGCGTACCGCAAAAAAAAAAAAAAAAAAGAGATCAGATATACATACACTAATAAGTATAAAATGGATGACGAATAAGAACCTGCTGTATAAAAAAATAAATAAAATTAAATTGAAAAATTAAAAAAAAGAGATCAGACAACTTTATTTTATTGATATTGTGCTGATATTGTGCACAGTTCAAGCTGTAGAAAAAGGGGTTCTCCCCATGAGTAGCTTGCACTGATAAAGAAGTCAGTAAAAGATACCCTCCCCTCCAAAAAACGACCTGGATTATTTGTTTCATTATTACTACCGATAAATCACACACGTAAGTTTTGCTATAATTTATTTATAATGGATTAGGATCCAATCACTATCATATTTTTCATAGGAATAAATTCCCCAGCAGACTCAAAGATGCTTACCTAACAACAAAAAGTTATAAATAAAATTTTAGTGGAAGGAGCAGATATGACTAAATTTTGGTATATCCCTGCACTGGAATATGATGAAACCATTCCCTTAAATTATGAAACTTTGATGACATGGGAAAAACGTTCATCATACAATATTACAAGCAAAAAGTAGGGGGGACATGTATTAACATTATGAGACTGAATTTATAAGACGTGAAAAGAATTGCGCTCAAAGACACCATTAGGAAAAATAGTTTGTTAATAAAATCTAGCCAACACTTCTGAAATGTTATCAAGGGAAACTCTTCTTGCCCTTGTCACGTTCGCGTCACATGCTGAAAAATGAAATATCACCTGTAAATTTTATGCTTGAATGGTTTTGAAGGATGTGTGTGTAATTTTTGAAACAAATAGGAAAGCAAATTCTAACTGGGAAAACATCACATCGAGGACGCAGCTTACTTAGGAGTGAGAACCCTCCTGGGGCCATGCTCCAGGCAGGAATTCTTTTCCTGTGTTACCCTGTAAATCAGGGCTACGTTGCTTGGGCCGTATGCTTTTGCTCTGAGCACCTGGTGAGGGTTACTTTCTTAGGGCTTTGGTGGCTGGGAGGGTCTGGTCTCGACATCTGAACATGTGCGCACTAGGTGGTCGCAGTGCTGGAGGTGAGTCCAAAATCGACCAGAGGTTAATGTGCTTAAGCTTTTGGTGTCCTCTCTGTCATCTTTCCCATAATTTCCCCCAAGAAGGTTCTGTTTTCCTTCTGAGTAATTATCACTGACATACATCTGGCAACTTAATCCATGAGAGTCCTTCTGCAGTTTTGTAAGTCAAATTCACCTTGCACCGAAGCATCCTTGAACTTTAAATGTCAGACGTACGTCGTCAGGCTGTGAGCCTGGTTCCCACGGGCTCTGATTTGTAGGACAGCTTTCATTGGTGTTAAATACAAGTTAGCAACTGCAGTGCTGATAAAAGAGACGATCTCTAAGTAAAACATCCCACCTCCCCCTGTGTGGCCTTTTCCAACAGATCAAGTTTATCACATGCTTTACCCACAGATTCTGGCTTAGTCCCGCCAGTCACTCTTCTGCAGAAACTTAGCAGTGTAAAAATCATCACCACATTGTCTTCCAACTCCCTCGGTGATGTCACTGATTCTTAACCTTTTTTTGGATCAAGTCCTCTGACAGAGTATGTGTGTTTACAAACTGTCCACATACAGCTCCGTGAAGTTCACAGGGAATTTTAAGTGCATTCATGGACCTCAGTCTAAGAGCTTTTGCTCTAAGCACTAAAATATATAACCAGATTTCTGTAGTAGACACTTGGAATAGGGACTCTTTCCAGTTGAGAACTCTGTTGATTTCCTGAGAAAATTCTATTACTGAATTCTATTTTCCCACTGATTTACATTGTTATTTCAGAGATGCACATCTACATAACTTGTTTTTACAGAAAGATATAATAAAATGAACTCAGACCCAAGCATCCCTGAGAAACAGGGCCTTTCCAATACCACCTGATTAATAAACAGCAAATTCTGAAATTAAAATTAACCATTGAGAGGCAGGATGAGGAAATGTAGCTTAATGGAGAAATTCTCCGTGGGTTCTTTTTAACAAAAATCAAATTTGTTCTCTCTTTGCCTTCATACTTCCTAGGAGATCTACCTGAAAACACATTCTGGATATACACATCCCACAAGGACTGGAAGGGACTCTGCCAGGTGATGTGGCAGCACCGTTAGAATAGCTTGCAGCCTGAGACAGCAGCAGATTGAATAGAATCCTTTGACAAGTTCCGGTAAAGGGACACGTATGTCTTAGAAGGAACGTCAGTGGAACAAGTGCCGGGGAACACAGGTCAGAGTATCTTTTTGACTGAAACACCTGTACATCAATACAGAGAATATGGCTAATAAACAAAATGAGGACTGAAATCATAAAGGGCTGGGAAACACAGTTTTATGACTATGACAAAACTGAGCACAGTGATGTGGATGAAAGGCACATGGAAAGGCCAGGGTATACTTTGTTTAAAGAAGCAAAAAGGAAGGGCTTCCCTGGTGGCGCAGCGGTTGAGAGTCTGCCTGCCGATGCAGGGGACACGGGTTCGCGCCCCGGTCCGGGAAGATCCCACACGCCGCGGAGCGGCTGGGCCCGTGAGCCATGGCCGCTGAGCCTGCGCGTCCGGAGCCTGTGCTCCGCAACGGGAGAGGCCACAGCAGTGAGAGGCCCGCGTAACGCAAAAAAAAAAAAAAAAAAAAAAAAAAGAAGCAAAAAGGAGAGTACTTGGGTGAAAAACAAAGAAAGTCCAAAGGAGCGCGTTGCTGGACTATGTTAAGGATGGCTGTGCCGTCTCTGGTTCTGAGAATGTTGCCTCCTGTAGAGCGGTCAGGGAGCACTGAGGCAAAATGTAAAGCTGAGGGGCTATCAGTTCAACAAACGTTTACTGACTGTCTCTTGTATGGTGAGATCAGTACAAGCTGCAAATGCTGTCCATTGAGTGAGACTAGTGCCTCCCTGAGGGTGGCCCCCGTCCTACTAAGGGAGAGCAACTCAGCTATGATGGTCACTGGTGCCCAGAAGGGACAGATGGCTACTCCACACCTATCGTGTACCAGCCACGTGGCATCACACCTTACTTACCTAATCTAATTCCCAGCAGTGGTCCTCTGATCTCTGCATCACACAGGAGCAAAGGGGGAAACCAAAAATATTAATAAATGGTCTAAGGTCATGTAGGTAGGGGTGGATTGACCCCAAAGCCCTGGCAGAACAACCCAACCTCCTGCTGGATAAAGCAAGGGATGAAGCACACATTTTTGGAAGCAGTAAAAATCTGTGAAGGCATTGCAGGGCAAGTGGCATTTGAGCTAGGTCTGGAAGGATGAATAGAATTTTGCAATAAGCGAGAAGGGGAAAGGGATTTAAAGCAGAACAAAGGCACCTATGAAGGTAAGGAGCTGAAGCAATGCATGGTGAGAGAAGCAATGGAGGAGCAGGTAGAGTGGACCGTCTGGACCAGGGTCACCAGAAAGCCATGGGAACTTTATCGCACCAGGTGACAGAGAAGATTTTTGAGGAGGGGACGGATCTGTGTTTTATTTAGTTGCCTCTTTACAGAAATACAACGTCTTTTGTGTTTGGTGCCGGGGGAGGTGGGGTTGCTGGAAAAAGAACAGAAGGTAGTGCAGAGAGAGAAATCACGTGCAGGAGGAAAGCTAAATTAAGAAATTGACAGGAAAGCTTGAAAGACAATGAGAGTCTAGGCTGGAGTAGTGGGAGTGGGTCCAGAATTAGCCGGTTCAACGGTGAAACTGACAAGGCTGGGTGGTTGATTAAGATGCTGAACAGGAGAGGGATACATTCAGGATGCCTTCCAAGGTAAGAACTTGGTAGGTACCACTCGCTAATTCACAGAAACAAAAAAAGAGGAGGAGTTGTGAGGAGGAGGAGTGGGTGAAGTGAATTCCATCTAAGTAGTACCCACAGGACATTCAGGTAGACGGTTTAGGTGACCAAAACTCGAACTCAGAAAGAAGACCAGGGTTGGAGGTGGGGGCGTGAGATGACCAGTCCGTGGGGAATTGAAGTCAGGGAAGTGCAGGGCTTGAATCAGGAAAAGCGTATAAAGAACCAAGATGAGGGAACAGAATTCAGCACAGGATGCTGATGGAAGTCCTGGAAGAGAACTAAGAACAAAGGCATCCTGGGAAACAAGTACAGAAAGAGTGTCAAGAAAGAGAGTGGTTGGTAGCATCACATCCGTTTGCTGACGGCTATAGGCATTATAATGATGTACTTTCTTTTAGTGCAATATAACATGTATTTCTTTTTCAGATGTTGGTTCCGTCTGTTGACCACAGCTCAGTATACACCAACACCTAGAGACCTCTACCATGGCAGTGCTTCTCAAACTTTATGTGGATGTGAATCACTGAGGAGCTCGTTAAAATACGGATCCCAGCCCTGTAGGTCTTCTGTGGAGACCCATTTCTGCATTTCTACAAACTCCAAGTGATGCTACTCGTGCACGAACCCCACTTGTAGTTCAAAGTGCTAGACCAGCTGTTGCAAACCTAGGCTACTTTAACAAGAATGCCACAGCCAGGTCAAAGAAAGTTCTGGTCTCTACAGGCTTTGGGAATCAGGATGCAATTTTAAGACAAGTGGTCTACACACAGAACAGAATATGAAGCCGTGACATCTGAAGTTTGGTATGAGCACTGGCAAGCTTCACTTGTAAAAGGCAACTCAGAGAAAAAATTGGCAAGTTGTCTTCCAATATGTGAAGGAGAGAGTCTCCGTTTTTACAAAGGTCGAAACCTGGACTGATGGGTGGAATTTGCTGGCAAGTAGATTTGTTTTTTGAACTGTCTGAAGAAATCCTGACCCAATGAGTACTGTCTTCCCTTGCTGAATGCTTTCAAATGAAGTTTTCTCTTTTAAAAATTTTTGTTGATGTATAGTTTATTTATAGTATTGTGTTAGTTTCAGGTATACAGAAAAGTGAATCAGTTATACATACATATGTACCTATTCTTTTTCAGATTCTTTTCCTTATAGGTTATTACGGAGTATTGAGTAGAGTTATGACAGAGTTGTGAGTAGGTCCTTGTTGGTTCTCTATTTTACATATAGTAGTGTGTGTATGTTAATCCCAAACTCCTAGTTTATCCCTTCCCCCTCCCCTTTGGTCACCATAAATTTCATTTCTATGTTTGTGAGTCTATTTCTGTTTAGTAAATAAGTTCACTTGTATCATTTTTTTATCAGATTCCACATATAAGTGATATCAAATGAAGTTTTCAATGTAAGAGCAGGGAGAAATCTCAGAAGGCATGTAGTTTAAACTAGTTACAGATTTAACATATGAGGAAAAGTGGTAGAAGTTTATATGTAACACTCAGGGTATGTTTGAACACTGGTTATTGTATTGAAGCCTTGACTTCAAAGGCCTTTTTTTTTTTTTTTTTTGCGGTCCGCGGGCCTCTCACCGTGGTGGCCTCTCCCGTGGCGGAGCGCAGGCTCCGGACGCGCAGGCTCAGCGGCCATGGCTCACGGGCCCAGCCGCTCCGCGGCATGTGGGATCTTCCCGGACCGGGGCACGAACCCGCGTCCCCTGCATCGGCAGGCGGACTCTCAACCACTGCGCCACCAGGGAAGCCCTCAAAGGCCATTTTTAACTGAATGATCTTTTACATTCATAAGCTTGAGCAATTACGTACAGATCTTCATTCTGGGAACCAATTTTACAGTCAACTTGTTAAACAAACAAAAAGGATGTTTAGTGGATTTTGGGGGGGGGGTTGGGTTTCTGAGAAATATCAGGAATTTGCATCTCTAATAATATCAGGACACTATCTAGGTACTTAACCATGGGTTACACGTGATTAAATAGCTGTGAATCATCTCATGGACCAACTGGAACCATGAGAGGTGATAAGAAAGTAATTTGGATACTGACTTTTAAATTTATTGCTTCAAAATTCATTGAACAAGTATCGTATGTGAGATCTTAGGGTGGCTATTGAGGCTATTGATGAATTTATTTCTATGGCATGACTGTGGGACAGAGGGCTGACTGTGAAACCTGAGGAGGAGAGGGTTGGGCCGTGCCCTGTCAAAGCATCTCAGAATCTTTGAGCCCAGAGTGTATCAGCTGCAACTGCAGGGTGACAAGTGGGCACATTAAGGACTTTAGGCACCTTCATCATGTCTGATAGAAATAGCGGTAATCTACAACAAGGTATTAGCTCACACCAGTCAGAATGGCCATCGTCAGAAAGTCTACAAACAATAAATGCTGGAGAGGGTGTGGAGAAAAGGGAACCCTCCTACACTGTTGGTGGGAATGCAAATTGGTGCAGCCACTATGGAGAACAGTATGGATGTTCCTTAAAAACCTAAAAATAGGGTTACCATATGATCCAATAATCCCACTCCTGGGCATATCTCTGGAGAAAACTCTAATTCGAAAAGATGCATGCACCCCAGCGTTCATTGAGGCACTATTTACAATAGCCAAGACATGGAAGCAACCTAAATGCCCATCGACGGATGAATGGATAAAGAAGATGCGGTACAAATACACAATGGAATATTAGCCATAAAAAGAACAAAAGAATGCTATTTGCAGTGACATGGATGGACCTAGAGATTGTCACACTGACGAAGTCAGACAGAAAATGACAAGTACCATATGGTATCGCTTATATATAGAATCTTAAAAAATGGTACAAATAAACTTACTTACAAAACAGAGGTACGGTCGAAGATGTAGAAAACATGGGATTGACATATATACACTAATATGTAAACTAATAAGAATCTGCTGTATAAAAAAATAAATAAGGTAAAATTCAAAAATTCAAAAGAAAACAAACTTACGGTTACCAAGGGATAAGGGGTGGGAGGGATAAATTAGGAATTGGGGATTAACAGATACACACTATGTGTATCTGTTAATTTACTATATGTAAAATAGATAAACAACAAGGACCTACTGTGTAGCACAGGGCACTGTGCTCAATATCTTGTGATAGCCTATAATGGAAAAGAATCTAAAAGAATCTAAAAAGAATACATATACATATGAGTCACTTTGCTGTCACTTGAAACTAAGACAACATTGTAATCAGCTCCACTTTAATAAAAAAGTGATTATATAAGAACAGAAACAGCAGTAGTCTGGCGATGGAGGCACAGGGCTTCATGACCTGTTTTGACTCCAGGATTTTGCTGAGCACCCACAGTCTATGTTTTCCTAAACAGACATCGGACAACATCTTTGATCAAGCTCAAGAGTAAAAGTGAAGCTTGCTTTACAGAGAGAAGAACACAGGTTTTGTTTATTCACAGGCTAATTTTAAAAGCAGATGCAAGTGCAGGCACAATAGTTGCCTTCTCCCAGGAAGAGAAACCAAACATGGACCTCATAATTCTCTTCAAATGTTTTTACATGTCTGTGTGTGATGCCAAGTAATTATTCCGTCACGGCACATTCTCACTTCCTGACTCAATCTCCAGCTGCAAACATCAAGATGAAAAACTTTCCACAAAGGTAATCATTGCAAAGTATTGAAGTAGTTTTGGATAAAAGACAGTTTAGAAACAAATCACTCTGATTTATTACCATGCCAGTTGACGGCGGCAAGACGTACGTTTTGTTAACAACTATTTGTTTGCCTTTATTCCACGATGATGACACAATATATTGTCAAAGCAGATAGGCCTTATGCAATACAGGAAAAATTTGATTTAGCAAATCCCGTCCATTAAGCCATCCAAATATTCGATGGCAGTCAAAAATTCATTGGTTGAATTATCACGTCTTCCAGAAGACTTCTAAAGATATTCACCATAGGATTGATCAATATGAGCCTCTTCATCTTCTGCTTTTTGCTCCTGCTCAGTTTCTTCTCAAGGTAGTCAAGTCCAGTAGCCCCTCAGGCTCCAGGGTTTCCAGGAGCTAAGCTGGAAGTGATTCCAGCTCCCTCCCTCCTGCTTCTGCTCAAATGCTGGCAAATCATGTTTTCAGATCACAGCTTTAGGACCGAAAACAAGGCACATCAAATCTGGTCAATGAATTATTCATGTATTTCCTGCTCTCCTTGTAACAGATTTCGTTCCGGATACATATGACACATAGTTCCTGATCTCTGAACACTCTGAAATTAAGACTGCCAGTCTGGAAATTTGGAAGATAAGCCCTACCACACATATTATCTTGAAGAAAATAACATCTGCATTAGGAGATATTAATTGTATTCCTTGCGCAGGTTACTTGGAATGCATCTTATTTTCTGGATTTTGGAGGGAATTAATTGCTCCTTAAAATTTGTCTATTGCTTATTTTTATTAAATATATAGACATTTTAGTTATGCCAGAAACTAGGTTATTTCATATGAATGATATTTTATTTACATCTCTCTATCTGGGATGTCATTGGAGCTAGTTGTCTATTGGTAAGTCCATCAGGTACTTCTTTAAATAACTGTACTAAAATTGATAATTTTTTCCCCTAGGATTTCTTTTAACAGGAAACTCATATAGTGTTTAGTGGGTTGTCATGGGTTTGACTTATATTGGAGGTGTCACTTAAGGAGGTGATACTAAGCTCTTTAAACAGAGTTAAATTTTGTGCTGCTTAGTAAAGTATTTACTGATTAAACGGATTGAATACCATTACAAAATTTATAATACTTTGTTTTTTTCCTAAACAGGAGATTAAAAAACACTTGTACAGAATTACAATTTAGCTTAGAAAATAACTGTATTTTTTTTTCTACCTGACTTCTGTGGAAGACCTTGAAATTAGAATAGTGTAATATCTCAGTCTTTCTGAACAAATGGGCCAAATATCCACCACCCACCTAGTACTGAGTAGCACTAATAATTTTAAAAATTAAATCTGCAGCAAGATTTAAAGACAGAGTTCAAAAGCTTTCATGTTTCATAGAGTCACATACTATTTAGTTTATACGTATAAAATGGAAATAGCTTATTTCGGTAGCAAAAAATATTTAAGCAAAAATTAAATGATCGTTAGAGTCACAATGATTTATGATATTAAAACAGTTTCTAACACCAGGATAATAACAGTCAAGGGGAGCTTAATCTCAGAAACGAAATTCCAACAAAAAGTTCTGTTGCTAGTAGCATCCAAGAAAGGGACATATTCCTGCTACATGAATGAGACTTTAAGAGTGCAAGAGGAGGTTATGGTGAGGCTTAGGATAATCTCCATTCCAACCCCTCTTTCCAGATACAGGACTGAGGTAAAACTCTAAGCATCCTCACAAATATGGCTAACTTTAAAGAGAAGCAGGCAGAGGAGGTAGCATTATATTTCCTCTGTTGTGAGTAGAAGGGCAAAGGAGCAACGGTTTCTGGGGAGGCAGATGAAACATGGAAATTGGAGAGTGGGGGCTGATGCCCTCAGGCCAAAGGAGAGACTCAAGGTCTTCGCTCGAGTCTTGAATACGATCTGAAACCTTCCTCTCTGCTTTGCCCACTCCATGAAGAGTGGATGCTTCTCCCAGAGTGAAGCCCAGCACGAGATATTTTACGAGGGGGCTGAGCAGTGTTCTTTCATCAATATCACAGTGTTTTGATTACTGTAGCTTTGTAGTATTGTCTGAAGCCTGGGAGGGTCATTCCTCCTGCTTTGTTCTTTTTCCTCAGGATTGCTTTGGCAATTCTGGATCTTTCATGGTTCCGTATAAACTGTGGGATTATTTATTCTAGTTCTGTGAAAAATGTCATGGGTAATTTGATAGGGATTGCATTAAATCTGTAGATTGCTTTGGGTAGTATGGCTGTTTTAACAACATTAATTCTTCCAATCGAAGAGCATGGGAAATCTTTCCATTTCTTTGAATTGTCTTTAATTTCTTTTTTTAATGTTATGTAGTTCTCAGCATACATATCTTTCACCTCCTTGGTGAGCTTTATTCCTAAGTATTTTATTTTATATTTTGATGTGATTTTAAAACGGATTGTTTATTTACATTCCCTTTCTGATGCCATCAAAAAGAATGAAATAATGCCATTTGCAGCAACATGGATGGACCTAGGGTTTATCATACTACGTGAAGTAAGTCAGAAAGAGAAATACAAATAACATATGATGTCACTTATATGTGGAATCGAAAATATGGTACAAATCAACATATCTATGAAACAAAAACAAGACTCCCAAATATAGAGAACAGACTTGTGGTCACCAAGGGGGAAGGGAGTAGGGGAGGGGTGGACTGGGAGTTTGGGATTAGCAGATGCAAACTGTTATATATAGGATGGATAAACACAATATCCTACTGTAGAGCACAGGGAACAATATTCAATATCCTGTGATAAACCATCATGGAAAAGAATATGGAAAAGAATGTATATCTGTGTATAACTGAATCACTTTGCTGTACAGCAGAAATTAACACATTGTAAATCAACTAGACTTACTTAAAAAAAAAATCTGCACATTTCTCCAAATGCTCTCGACCTCCTTCCTCCACAAGAAACAGAGAATTAAATAGAATATAACATCTAATCCTCAAACTGTAGTTCTGGTTGGCAAACAAGTTGTAGAAAAGTAAAAAAAGGAGTCAAGAATTTACCCTTCCCACACAGAGTAAACAGTATTCTGGACATAAACTATACATATGTAAATAACCAGGAAAGAATTAAAGGCATGGAGATTATATAAATAACCTAATGTTTTATAAAGAAAGAGGAAGGAAGGAAGGATGGAGAGTGAGAGAGAGAAAGTTTGGAAAGAAAAAAAAAAAAAACTAAAGAACAGAAGAAAATTTCCCAAGATGCTGTAAGTTATAAAAGAGCTTATTAAAAATGTAAACATTAAACATTATTACTAAATGTTTCAATGTTTTGTATTAGTTAAATGTTTATTAAAACATAACATAAATAACAAACTACAGTGAGAATGGTTACTGAAGAGGTGGACCACATTGTCTGAGAGCTTATTTCCTCTTCTTAACAGCAAAATGATAGATGCTGACTGAACAAGAAGCAAGTGCTTTGCAAGTGATTCTATGTTCTTAACATTTTCAGGAACATTTTTTCACAACTTTAGTGGGATCATTTAAGCAGATTATATCTTGTGTTGATGAAACATTTTCCAAAGTACATATTTTTCTGTCCCATTTCAATTTTCTGTCCGTAAGTTTCAAGTGAAGGTATTCAGGAAAGTTGCACTAAAAAACAGCAAGTATGATATGACCTCCTTTTAAATGAAATACCTATTAGTCACTCTCGCCAAATAACGTTGCGTAACAAACACCCTCAAGACCCCAGCAGCTTATAGCAAGAATTGTTCGTTTCTCACCCAAGTGCATGTGGGTTGCCTGGGCTCAGCAGGACTTGACCCCATGGCAGGGACTGGGTTCAGAATAGCAGCAGGAGTTCTGGTCCAGGGTGCTCTCTGGAGCACACTCTTCTCCCGGTGATGGCAGCAAAGACAGCAAACCATCTGCGCCAGCACATGGCACCTGTCACAGGTACTTTCCTCCTGTAGGTTAGAGCAAGACATGGCAAAGACCAAATTCAAATGGGAACATATAGCCATGGCAAAGGTATAGACATCAGCCACTACTACTGGGGACACAACTGAGTCCAGTAATCCCCTTATACCACCCATTCACTTATCTATACACTGACAGGCATAGATAGAAATGGTGTGGGCTAGGGAGATAGAATTTTAGATTTTTTTTTTTTTTTTTTTAATTCCTTGGTTTTTTTTTTTTTTTCTGTACGCGGGCCTCTCACTGCTGTGGCCTCTCCCGTTGCGGAGCACAGGCTCCGGACGCACAGACTCAGCGGCCACGGCTCACGGGCCCAGCCGCTCTGCGGCATGTGGGATCTTCCCGGACCGGGGCACAAACCCGTGTCCCCTGCATCGGCAGGCGGACTCTCAACCACTGCGCCACCAGGAAAGCCCTGTTGCTGTTTTTTGAAGGGGGCTTTATTTCTTAAATGCTGCAGTATATAATTTAAAAAAAATACTGCACTTGTAATTAAAAAAATAACTTCACTGAGATATAATTTGAACACAAAAATTTCACCCTTTTGAAGTGTATAACTCAGTGGTTTTTAGTATATTCAAATAACTATCACCACTATCAAATTTCAGAATATTTTCATCACTTCAAAGAGAAAACCTGTACTCACCAATAGTAACTGCCCTTCTACCCCCTTCCACTAGCCACTGGCAAAACACTAGTCCACTTTCTTTCTGTATAGATCTGTCAACCCTGAACATTGCATATAGATGGAATTATACATTCTATGGCCTTTTGTGAATGGCTTCTTCTCCCTAGCATAATGTTTTCAGGGTTCATCCAAGCTGTAGCCTGCATCAGTACTTCTTTGTTTTTTATTGCCTAATAATATTCCATTGTATGGATACACGACATTTTGTTTATCCGTTTATTAGTTGATGGACATTTGGGTGGTTTCTATCTTTTGACTATTATGAAAGATGTTGTTATGAACTGTCACGTGCAAGACTTTCAATTTTCTTGAGTATATACCCAGGAGTGGAGTTACTGAGTCATATATTAGGTTTGGGTTTAAGGTTTTGAAGAATTGCGTCACTGTTTTCCGAAGTGGCCACACAATTTTACAATTTGACCAGCAATGTATAAAGCTCCAATTTCTCCACGTCCTCACCAACACCTATTACTGTCTGTCTTTTTGATTCCCGCCTTTCCAGGGGGTGTAAAGTGGTTATCTCACGATTTTAATTTGCATTTCCCTAATGACAAATAAAGTTAGCTATCTTTCTATGTGCTTCTTGGCCATTTGTGTGTGTGTGTGTGTGTGTGTGTGTGTGTGTGTGTGTGTGTGTGTGTGTGTGTATATATATATATATATAATTGAGAAATGTGTATTCAAGCCCTTTGCTCATTTTTCTATTGAATTATCTTTTTATTGTTGAGTTGTGAGAGTTCTTTATACATTTTAAATGTAAGACCCTAATCAGATATATAAATTGCACACATTTTTTTCACATTATGTGGTTTTTCTTTTCATATTCTTTATGATGTCCTTTGAAGCACAAAAGTTTTTCATTTAATAATGCCGTTTTTTTGTCACCTGTGCTTTTGGCATCATATCTGAGACATGATCACCTAAATCTAAGGCCCTCAGAATTTTCTCCTATATGTCTTTCTTAAGAGTGTCATATTCCACCTCTTACATTTAGGTCTTTGATTCATTTTGAGTTAATTTCTGTATATGGTGTGAAGTAAGGGCCCAAATTTATTCTTTTGCATGTGGATACCCAGTGGTCCTAGCACCATGTGGTGAAAAAAGAATACCCTTTCACCATTGTATTGTCTTGGCAGCCTGGCCAAAATCAATTGACTGTAAATGTAAGGGTTTACTTCTGAACTCTCAATTTTCTGCATGACTAAATTTATTAGACTTACCACACTATATCTATAGCTTTGTAGTAAGTTTCAAAGTTGGGAAGTGTGAGTCCTCTAAATGTGTAGTTCTTTTTCAAGATTTCTTAGCTATTTTGGGTCCCTGGCATTTTCATATGCATTTTAGGATCAGCTTTCCTATTTGTTAAAAAAAAAAAAAAAAAAAAAAAAAAGCTGGCTTGGGTTGCATTTATAATCATTTAAAATAATGAAGTTATTAATGTTAAAAGCTATATTTCCTACCAAAATACTAAATTTCTTCCTAAATTTCTATATAGATTTAAACTGAATAAAAATTACTATAATGCCTTAGGAGTTACTAAAGAAATTGGATTTGGTGTAGGTGGCTGTTCAAATGCTTTCTGAAGCAGAGTGCAAAAGTGTATAATGAACATTTTAATACGCATAGGAGGAAATTATTGAAATAGATGAGTGCAGAACCATTGGTCTGTAGAGAGTGCTAGCACATGAAATAGTAAGACTCACAGACATAGAGAACAGACTTGCGGTTGCCAAGCGGGAGTGGGGGAGGGGAGGGATGGATCGGGAGTTTAGGGTTAGCAGATGCAAACTATTATATATAAGATGGATAAACAACAAGGTCCTACTGTATAGCACAGAGAACTATGTTCAGTATCCTGGGATAAACCATAATGGAAGAGAATATGAAAAAGAATGTAGTGATACACATATATATAACTGAATCACTCCGCAGTACAGCAGAAACCAACACACCCTTGTAAATCAACTATATTTCAAGAAAATGAATTAAAAACAAACAGTTGGAAATGCTGGTTTGAACACAGTTCCACCGACCACTGCTCTTAGATTTCAGAGCCTCTTGACTATGCTAATGAGAGCTGTCAACGGCCCAGAGGGAGAGGCAGTGTAGACCTTCCAGCGGAGCCGTTGGGGTGTATCTAATCGGCCTCCAGGGGGCTGCAACAAAACTGTGAAAATAAGTCAGTAAGACAGAGCACGTATTTTCACTTTTTATTTGTCTCCCACATGGTTGGGGCGCAGGGTAGGACTGCCAGGTGGAAAAGTGCCAGTGCCGGAAAGGGTATTGCCTTGGAAGGAGAGTCTGGGACCTAGATGGCTCCCGGGCAAGTTCAAAGGCAGGGATCAGGTGTTGAAGATACCAGCCTGCATAGAGATCTGCCTCTGAAACTGAGGCCGCCACCTGGAGGAGTGCCGTGTAAACTGTGTGGATCCACATGCCACATGGACCTGGGCTCGGCCCCTCTAGTATCAGCCGTTGGAAACGAAGACGAGTGGAAAGTTACAGGATGCCCGCCCACTGTCAGTTTCATACTACCATATAAGCTATCATCAAGCATTTCATTAACCACATGCAACTCCAGGCCATCTGCAATTTAATTTACCAGCAATTGCTATCAAGATGACTGGGAAAAAGAAAACCACTGCTCGAAAGCACTGGAGTCCAGGGGCAGGAAAGTCTCACCAGAAATGGTCACTTTTCTGCCTGTCTTTTGAATTGATACCAGCTTTTGCATAATAAAAATCATGGTAACCCAAAAGTCTGTCGCTTTTATTTTCTTGGCATTTAAGAGACAAATCTTGCAAACACACACTCAGCTTCTCCCCGAAACAGCTGCATTCTTTTATTTGGTGATTCAACACATTTTTAATTCAAATAGTCACCACTTAACCTAGGCACAATATTAAGCATTTTACAAGCAAAGGATCTGACTGATTTTCTTTTTAATTGCCAAAGAGTATAATAAGTGAATCGGTTAAAGGATATACTTCTGTACATAAAAATATTCATGTATTTATACAAGTGTATGGAACAGAGTTTAAAGACAATCTAACCAGAACATCACAATAAATAGGATGTGGTCCTACAGGACAGCCAAGCATGCTTTGTCAGGAGGCTGTCAAGTCTCTTTTTTCAAGGTGCTTTATGTTCTTCTGAGCTAGGCTCACATTTCCCAACATGGTTAGGGGTTAGTAATTCCTGGATCTGGATGCCTACGGGAATATGCTGCTTCTCGCTGGCGTCTCCAATAAGAGGAGTGGAAGATGACATATTTATTTATTTTCCAAGAGTCTTTGCAACTTATCAAATTCTATCCATTTCCCATGTCAATATTTTAAAATGCAGACTGATCTAAGCTCTAGCACCATACAAGAAGGAAATACATGTATTTTTGTCAGAGCCACAATATTTTATATCATCTTTGTCCCTCTGGCTAGAACCATTCTGTTTAGAAAAATTTACCAAGCTAAAAATAGTTGATCTAGGTTGTCATAAAAAAGAATATTAAATACCTTTGGTAAAAATAGATATATTTAACAAGATTAGAAAAGCAAACAGTTATAATGTCAAAAGGAGACTATAAAAATGTACACAACAACACAAATAAACCAACTTATAAAAGTGACGGTAAGGCCACTCTTCTCAGGTTTGTCTGTTCCAAACTGTGGATGGAGGTCTGTTCTTCTAAATGGTAGAAATCTGAGTAAGAAATAGGGAAAATCCAGTCTTTCCTATCAGCGTGACACAAGTTTAATTCATGGCAACACAGTTCTTTTTTAAAACCCACGTTGGTAGAACTTAGAACATTCTGGCTTATGCATGTGAATATGAGAAACAATCCCAGATTTCTGTGATTGCAGGCCCAGAGCAGGGGGCTTTAGAGTTAAGCAAGGCGACAGAACCAGGGGCTTAGGGGCAGTGTTTCCTGTGCTCACATGAACCTAGGCCACATCCAGACAAGAGACATAGACGCAGCCAAGGGCGTACGTGGGGACTTTGCCACTAACTAGGAATCTACAAGGTTCATCCTTTCCCCGGCAAGGACTTTTCTCCTGTCGTGGGGCCTCTCCTCCAAAGGGCCGCTGCACAACCCCTAATTCTGCGTGGTATCTCCTCTCTGAGAACACGCTGTAAATCCTGAAGATGAGAGGGCCTGGAGCCAACAGCCAGCCGGGATTGTGGATGGAGATAAGGCACGAGTTCTGTCGCAGTGGCAGCCCTGAGCCACCGCGAGGCGTTATCCCCCGGGGCTCCCCCTGCACACGCAGTCACACTCTTCGTGGTGCTCCAGGGCCACGTCCGTGAGCGACTTATGCAGCCCCCGGACGCCCGTCTTGGGTCTCAACTGAAGGACCTGAAAGGGAACGATGGAAACCACCTTTAAAATCAGGCCACGTCTGCAACTTCTGATTTCATGGACAAGGTCAATTTCAGACCAGAATCTTGGGGTCCAACAGCGACCTACACATTTTAATTTTTAACTACTGAAGGCAGGATGAACATATTCCCCCACGCCTCAGAGAAATCACAAATGATCGTCATCACTGTGTGAAAGGAAGGACCTTTTAATACCAACGATTTGGAAGGAGGCTGCTCAGAATAAAGAACAGTCCTTACACAGAGAACGGACTTGTGGTTGCCAAGGGGGAGGGGGTGGGGGAGGGATGGAGTGGGAGTTTGGGGTTAGCAGAGGCCACCTATTACATATAGAACACATAAACACCAAGGTCCTACTGCAGAGCACAGGGAACTATATTCAGTATCCTGGGATAAACCATCATGGAAAAGAATATGAAAAAGAACGTATATATGTGTATAACTGAATCACTTTGCTGTACAGCAGAAATTAACACAATGTTGTGAATCAACTATACTTCAATAAAATAAATTTTTAAAAAAAGAACCGTCCTTAAATGGAAAGACCCATCATGCCATGCCCTCTTTCCTTTACGCACGCACCTAACCGTATTAGAGAGAATTTCACCTTGAATGCTCAATTCATTTTTCTGTTTGTTGGTTTCTTTCACTCATTCATTTATTCACACACTTAGCAAATATTTATCCTTGAAGCAAGGCAGGCAAGTACTGCGACGCTGTGAAAAGAAACATGGTCTGCAGCTGAATCTGAGTCAATTATGCCGCTCATTAATGCCCCTGGCTAAAGGTCAAGTCCTCCATCAACTTGATGAGACGGATTACATGTACTTCGTAGACATCAGCCTCGGCCACAGCTAACTTTCTGCAGCTGGGTCCTAGTGCACTGTAGACGGTTTGGCAATAATAACAAGAATGTCTCTATTAAATGAAGTTATTTGCAGTTTGGATGGTTGAGATTCTTAACCAGAAATATAGCACAACGGACACTGATACTAAACACACCCTTTTCACACTGTGACAGGAGGACACGGCTACGTACTCTATAAGAGACTATCTGATAAGAACTAACTGCTCAATGTGTATTATTACATTTTAGGTTTTATGGCAGAAATGGTAAAGTTTTAGAAATTATGTGGCTTTGGCTTATGAACAAAGCCTAGAGCACAGAATAATATGAAGTTGTCCAGTTTCTCTGCTCTCTCGGTCTGACACGGATAACTTCATAGAGCAACTTCTAAAAGATATCGTTGCTGGAAATATTCATTAATCCAAAAAGGCAAAGGTCAGGTTTTATGACTGTCTTACTTGAAGATTTAAAAAAGAAAAACAGAGAATGGTCCCTCATTTGGAGTATGTGGTCATGTCGAAGGTTAATTAGCTAACATTTTTTGAATGCTTATGGCATGCCAGGCGCTCTAATAATGTTTTTACATACTTTAACTCACAAGATTTCTATGAAGTAATTTACAATTATTACCCCTATTTTACACGTGAGTGAAGAGAAGCTTAGAGAGAATGAGTGACACAGCCAGTATCTGTACTTCTGACAAACAGAAATGATGGATACTGATTTCATCAAGACTCAGAATATTACTGAGTCATACACTCTATTTATTTAGTAACTTTCTTCCTAGAGAGATAAACTGCAAAATCGTATGATAACGATGAGAAACAGTAAACTTTTAACGATCTTCTATTACATTTACAATTCCAGAATAAAAACTACTAAGACTCTTATGTTAATGTGAAACTGAACCCAATGAGTATTGAATATAGATCATGGGTTGGTACTGATTTCTTGTTCTTGACCAACATAAGGCGGTGTCAAAACCAACTTCTCTTAAGATGCTGGCGCTATACCTTAGTAGCACACTCTCACTACAAATGGCTTCTGGGATGAGGTTGGGTGGAGATACACTGCGATATTGCCATAGACAATGTCTTTAATTCCTATGTCCACTTGTATCCATTTTCCCAGTTGGCAGGGGAAAAATAACTATGAAAGGCATTGGTTAGAGAGGCCGCCATATACAGTCCTGACAGTCAATGACACCAGGCTGCAATCCTACAGTCTTTCCTTCCTCTGCAGTGCTTATGCAACAAGCATTCACCAAATAAACGTCCCCTCCCCATGCCCAGTCTTCATCCACTGATACCTGTGGATATTGACAAACAGCAGAAGAATCTCATAATGTTCCAGTGATGTTAAGGTCTTGTGCGTGGTGTGGAGGGGTGGGTGATAATTAGTGTTTTCCCTCTTAATTTCCTTTGAAAGTTTGGACTTTGGGAGACAAAGAGGGACTTGGAAGATGACCAGCAGGTCCCAGATAATGTTAAAGAAGAGAATTTGTTTTTTAGGACATAGCTTATGATGCAGAAAAGAAACAAGGTAGAAGCACATCTCACAAAAATGTTGAGGAAGAGGTTCAAACTAAAGTTACGAGTCCATGAAAAAATAATCCAGGGGAAAGCTAAAACCAGAGACTGCGGACAGAACAGATCAGGCACAGAAAGACCCATCAGGGAATGATGCCCAAAATTCTGGGAGGCATAGAACCTTGAGTGATGGGGCTCACTACTAGAATAAGGCAATGGAGTGGTATATTTATTTCCCCCAAACAAACAGATCTAAACAAGAAAACACTACGGTGTTAAGGAAAGAAGTGAAACTAAATGTACGAGGATATAAACAAGGTGAAACTCATCATGCTGATTAAGAATGGAGAAAAGGAGCAAATATGTTTCTTTTGTCAGAGTCTCCTATAGATCTCTTTGCCAGAAAGAGAATACCTCCTACCTCTGGGCAAATTCATTAAATCTTTATTGACCATTTGCCATACTTTAATGAGGCTAGGAACAGGGAGGAAGTAAAGATGAGTGAGACAATCGCTAGCATATACTGAGGGCTTGAAATGTGCCAGACCTCCTTCTAAGCCTTATTCATCATGAGGCACGAGGGGTGACAGCTCACTTCACAGATGGAGAAATCGAGGCCCAGGGGACAAAGTAATTGGCTCCAAGTCACACGGCAAACAAACAAAGGTCCGATTCCAACCCTGGATGCCCGGCCTCCCGGCCTTGGAGCCGCTGCTCTTGAGTGCTACACTGTAATGGGATCTTTACTCTTAATTCTCAATTTGGGAGAACCAAATACAAATTAATAATAATTATGAAATAATAAAAGTTATCTTATAGAGATAGCTTTAAAGTCCTCCACATGCACAGAGGAGGAACGAGTTATGCTGGGATTGGCAGGAAACTCAAAAGTGTTTCAAGGAAGAGGTTACATCTAAGTTTGTACATATGTAAAGCTCCTGTCTTGCTTTTTTGAGAATTCCTATTTGGGAGACGGGGAAATTAAGAAAAAAGCATTTTTTGTTTTTGCCTAAAATGGCTTCCAATGAAGAGTATCTGGTGACTGATACAAAGAATCGATCTTAATGATACTATTGTGCTATGATATTATACCAAAACACTACTACAGTAATATCATTATATTTTATGAGACTTTTAAGTCTGTAAACTTATTTTCAATACAATGGTTGAACAAAACTCAAGGAAAATGCTAAAGGAAAGCAAAAGAGGGAATAACTCAGTTATATTTGTAGGGATACAAATGGATACACGTCAGCTTAATAGGCAGGGAAGCTGGTAGGAATAATAGAGCTGGATGGAAGAGAGAAAAAGGAAAACCCCTAAGCTCTATCTTTGCTTCTGCCTTGTCCATGAAGTGGGATAATCTTTAAACTGAAAATTGGAGCAATGATCATCAAAAAGAATTAACGCCCAAGATGGGCTTAACTTTGAATGAGTTAAATCTCTAGATCCAGATTAATGGTTTTCGGTGACTTAAACTATTTTGAATTATGTTTTCAAAAAATTTCACTTATTTAGGAGTAGTACTAGACTCAGAGCTTACTTCCAAAATAGAAGACTGAGAAAAATCTAGGACTCAGAAATCATGAATTACACCAAACAAGTAATCCTTTTTTCATAGGGTAATTTGATGGTTAACAAAACAACTATCACAGAAAAATTTATAATTCCCATAGAAGAGAACTGAGATGATTGGACTGGAGATACCTATGAGAAATGTGGACTAGGTAACCATGTATATTTCTGCACACACTCATTAGAGATACTTGTGGGAAAGTTGCACTACCTGGTCCTACAATTAGATAAGCATCCGAAGTTGTAAGTGTGGACATGCAGATAATACATATAATCAACCCCACCTGAAGACTCGAGAGGCTAAATCAATACCATACCATTCTGCAAGAAGGTCAGTGAGTGTCCAAGCACTGACCATGGCCTTTCCCTGCACAAGAACTTTATCTCAGACTTTAAAACAGATACTGCACATTCTGGGGCAACTGTCTGGAGAACCTTAAAACTAATGGTATTTGAAAAGAAATTTACAAGTATAGGGTGGGGGAGGATCACTTGATCTGAGGACTGATTCAGCTGCCCCAGAAGCATGATACCAACTCAGCATCTGATAAGCTTGTTTAGAAAAGCTCTGGGTTTTACAGGTCATAGCAAGGTGAGTCATAAACCCAAGACTTGTTGGCTAAATCAGGTCCCCAACTACACTTTGCTTAGTAAGTCCCTGCTTTAGAAAGTTCAAAATGAAATGATTTTACGTGGGGAAAGATCACCCCAGCTGAATTCCTACTCTCACCCTATTCTTTTACATTATGCCAACCAACTCTAAGATCTGCCTACCCTTTAAGGCCTTTTAACTTTCATGCGCTTTAGGGCTGTCACTGAGCAGGACCCTGGGAGGCCTCCCCAGAGCAGACCTCCTCGCCCGCCCGGCCGCATGTCCTCTGCCTGTCTTTTGTCTGTAGAAAAACTCTAGTCATTTAATCAGAGAAATGAGAAAACACAGAAAGAAAGGAAAACAGTCAGGCAAGACAAAATAATAACAGTTTAGCCATTAAGCAAAGTCAAGGACATTTAGTTCCTCCTCACGGGCTACAGATGATATTCTGAGTCAGGTCCCTTGAGCTGGTTTGCAGATACTGAAATCGCCACCAGGTGGAAGAAGTTAACTGCCTGCTGCCCACAAGCATGTAGACCCCAGACCGGTTGGAACCAGGAGGTTGATGATGTGGACTCCCGCTGACCTCACCACCAACCAATCGGAAGAGTGTCCACCAGCTGATCACACACCTCACCCTGTCTTTACAAACCTGTCCCTGAAAGCCTTTGAGGAGTTTGGGTCTTTTAAGCACTAGCTGCCTGGTCTCCTTGCTTGGCACCTGCAATGAATACTGCACTTTCCTTCACCACGACCTGGTTCAGCAGCTTTACTGCCCCAGCAAGCAGACCCAAGTTTGGTTCGGTAACAAAACTACCACGTTAAGGGTTTTTTCGTGACTAGACTCCCAGTTCTCAGAGTGGCAACAAGCCGTCCTCTGGGCAGGGTGGAGCTGGGGCTCCCGCAAGCTCACGAGGACCTCCTCCTGAAGAGGAGTGCAGGCCGTTCCCAGCACAAGGATCTTTAGACGCGTGCGGTGTAGAAACGAAAGTGGAGTATGAGGATGGCAGTCAACAGTCCTACTTTTATCCCAGACTGCCACTTTTGGATGTCATCTTCTAAAAACTGCCATCTAACAATCGTCAGAGAATGACACCTTTAGGAAAAACCTGAGAGATTATCATAGTTTGCACATGTTTTACAAAGGTTACAAGTTAATGGTAGATCTAGGATGGAAACAGGGACCTCGTCTGGAATCCACTGCTTTTCTCCCACTTAATCAACTGCCAACACAATATTGGGGAAGAGCTGGGCAACCATGTCACATGAGTGCAGCTCCCTGTTCAGATTACCCAACAGATGAGGGTTTCACCGACGTCTTCACTCACAGGAAAAATCATTTCATTTATTAAGTGGGTATTTAGTTTGTGTTATTCTTTTATTTAGCAGAAAAAAAGTGAAAATGAATGAAGCCATATCCAAATGAAGTCAGGAGGTAGACTTTGGTTTGGCTTTGTGAAAATTAAAGTTTGTAAAAGACATTTTGTAAAAATCGAAGGTGAGCCATCCAGAAGGGATTGCTTCCGGATGTACGAAAGCTAGGTGCTTCTGGGGAGGACTGGAGGTGGGGTGGCTATCACCAGGGATAATGAAAATTTGAAATGTATAAACTCTAAGGTCCCCAGGGCTCTGAAAAACAATAATTACTAACATTTAATATTGTATTTTCCTTAATTCCATGGAATAAAGGGAAGGATGAAGAATCCATAGAAAGCTTAACATACTATTTGGGGCACCAAGAATAAGAGGAAGGTATAAATGATGAGGTAACATTAAGTATAATTATGACTATGTCCCTTGGAATTTATGTGCCCAAATTGCCCCAAGTGGAAAAATAAATATTAACGATCTTTATTTTCTCCAAAATAGACCACCATTTACCTCCAAGTTTCTCTTTAAAATATTTTCCCTTCATATTCCGAAGAGGTGAAAAGTTTCACCCATTTTCCCCCCTGGAAAAATACAGTTTCTTTTTTGTATGAGACAGAAAACCTCCACTGAGTACCCATGATGTGTTATCAGAGGACAAGCTTTCTAAATCCTTGATGTCTGGTTTCCTGAGTTCAAGGTCCTAATTAAAAAACAGGGACCTCTGGGCTTCCCCGGTGGCGCAGCGGTGGAGAGTCCGCCTGCCGAGGCAGGGGACGCGGGTTCGCGCCCCGGTCCGGGAAGATCCCACGTGCCGCGGAGCGGCTGGGGCCCGTGAGCCGTGGCCGCTGAGCCTGCGCGTCCGGAGCCTGTGCTCCGCAACGGGGAGAGGCCACGACGGTGAGAGGCCCGCGTACCGCAAAAAAAAAAAAAACCAAAAAACAAAAACAAAAAAACAGGGACTTCCCTGGTGGCGCAGTGGTTAAGCATCTGCCTGCCAATGCAGGGGACACGGGTTCGAGCCCTGGTCCGGGAAGATCCCACATGCCATGGAGCAACGAAGCCCATGTGCCACAACTACTGAGCCTGCGCTCTAGAGCCCGTGAGCCACAACTACTGAGACTGCGCTCTAGAGCCCGTGAGCCACAACTACTGAGACTGTGCTCTAGAGCCCGTGAGCCACAACTACTGAGCCTGCGCTCTGGAGCCCACGAGCCACAACTACTGAGCCTGCGCTCTAGAGCCCATGAGCCACAACTCCTGAGCCTGTGCTCTAGAGCCCAAGAGCCACAACTACTGAGCCCGTGCGCCACAACTACTGAAACCCGCGCGCTCTTAGAGCCCGTGCTCCGCAACAAGAGAAGCCACCGCAATGAGAAGCCTGCGTACCGCAACGAAGAGTAGCCCCCGCTCGCCACAACTAGAGAAAGCCCGCGCGCAGCAACGAACACCCAAAGCAGCCCCCCCCCCCAAAAAATAAATTTAAAAAAATAATAATAATGATAAATGAAAACTTGAGCTCTTTGGTAAACCTTGGTTTTGTCTGGTCTGGTTTTCGTGAAGACGATACCTTTCTAAACCAAAATCCACTTCAGAGAGGCTGGTCTTTCATCTTTCAGGAAGGGAAAGGCTGCCCGTACCTCGTGATACTTCTTGGTGACTTTGCTGGGGACACACTGACACTCGCTGCAGGTGTGCAGGCAGCACGCGCAGTTCCCGCCGCAGCGCTTCACCAGGAGGCAGCCCGGCCAGAAGACGGTGTCGGTCCTCTTGAGCTCCTCCCGGATGGACACGGAGAAGTTGCGAGGCGTGCAGCTATAGAGCCGCACCTCTTCCTTGAGCAGGTTCAGGCCCAGCACTGCACGGCACACAAGGGAGCAGAGGAAGAGGCGGTCACACTCTGAGCCTTGCGATTTCACCAAGCGCCCTCGCGCTCTCTCTCTCTCTCTCTCTCATACAGAAATCTAGACGTCTCCCGAACAATCGCCCCAATAAGAACCCTGATTGTTCAACTAGGTCTTAGGGCGATGCAGCTCGCAGGCTGGGCTTTTCCGTTTTATGGCAAACAGAGCTTCCTTGTGACCCAGGGACGGATGAAGGGATGGCATTGTGCAGTGCTGAGGATGGAGCCTACAGAAGAGTTACCAGCTATAAACAGGAAACTTTCTAGAGAAAAAGGGGGCTACACCTTTTAACCTTTGGAAAAAAGTAAACAAGGGAGGTGTGGCAGGGAAGAATAGAATGTAAAACGAAAGCTTTGATGAAAAAGACAGACGCGATTTTTTAGAAGGATGACAAGCTCCCGCAAAGAATGAAGAACAACATACAGACACTTGTCGACAGAACCTTCTATAATCTTCCTGGCAACAAGAATCACAGAGTGTGAAAAGGAAATGAAGCAAATGAATTTCTGAAGGCGGCCGAGTGGACCAGGAGTGGGGAAAAGGGCACGTTTTAAAGGAGCAGAAGTTGTTGGAAAGCACTGCTTCTGGCGCGTTGAGAAGCTTTTGGACTTGGAAATTGAGCTTAACTAGACTCCTTTTCAGATTTCTACTCTCCTGAAGGACAGAAGAAATGTCTCATTTATAACCACTGTCTCTATTCTTTTGGTAACTTGCTTACCTATGCTGTGTTTTATTCTTTAAGAGAGTAGCTACATGTGAAGACCAAACCAAATATCCTTTCCTTAGATTGTTGCAGTATATTCTAAAGAACCAGTTAAAAACGACACTGCCTCAGTTAAATTATATCAAAATAGCGCATCACGTTTAACATGAGCTTATATGTAACATAGGGAGTAGCTGATAATTATTAGGATAAACAATTCTAATATGATTTTAATTTCTGCTTTATAGCTTTGCCTTGTTTCCCCTAGAAATATTCAAATAAAAGCAATTCCAATAAAATAGAAGTTTTGAATAACATATAATTCATCAGAGCTTTTTTCCTTCAAAAACAAAGTTTTTATTAAAATTTAGGAATACTATCTAAAATATACTAAATCTGGTTAAATACCTTTGCAGTAATATTGGCAACATTATAAATAATATTTTCTGGTTAAAGATGGCTTCAGATAATAATAATCACTACAAAACCCAGTCTTAAAAATTAAGCGCCAACATTTTAAAATACTTTTAAAGTGACAAGGTAATTAAGAGTCAAATGCTCGTTTTCTTAGCTAGGTTATTCTTGGGTATGTGGTCAAGTTTTTCTCAAATGTCAAAGGAAGCCAAGTTAAGTATTTTCAAGAAATATATGACAGCTTATGCAAATGCAATTGTCAGTTATAAGCACACGTAAACCATATGGTTGACTAAAACCTTGGTCAAGTAAGGGAAACACGGAGGAAATGCTAATTCAATAAGTTCATTTCAACGTGTTATTCAGCTAGAAATTATGTTTTCCAACTCAAGAGAAAATCACTGTTTTGGGTATCTATAAAGATTTCCCTTTCATCTGAAAAATGACCCTGTGACAGTAAAGCTTTTATAAACATTTAAGAGGAAAAGAGTTCATTCTTTCGAGGGCCATTAAAGAGAAGCTTATCTCTAATAAAAATTAATGAGATAATTAGGTGAAATGATGTCACGTATTTTACCTCATTTCATTTTGCCGAACCCTAACCTATGTCTATATACATACCGCTCTTTCACTGTCAAAGCTGTATATGAGCTTCTTTGAATCTTTTCGCTAGAAGTTACCATCCAGGCAAGGAGAGAAAAAACCTAAAACAGGCACACACATACAAAAGCCAGTTGCCAAAGTTTTTAATGCTTATTTAAGATTTATACTTCTTTAGAACGTGAATGAAGCTCTTAGCTTTCAAAGGATATTCATCTACCTTAAAGAGTTTTAAACATACTATTTCATGAAACTAGAAAATCAGTCTGTATATGTTCGCTTTAAAATGTTTACTTAACCACAATAAAAGGTTAGATGGATTTCCCAAGGGAACCAAGTTATGATACCCGCTACAATGTGAAAATTTAAACAGACTTTCAACTTAGCTTCCACTCATCTATCATGTTTGACACAAAAGTCAGAAGCCCTTTTTTAAGTACTAGTTAAGCCTGACTTAAAAAAACATGGGTTTCTCTTTTCTGTAGTAGTAAGGTATGAATGAACACGCTGAACCAGAGGAAGAAAGGGAAAATAAAGAAGAGGAAAGACATTAACACAGTCCCCTCTGGGCTAAAAATACAAGTAAGGCCTTTACATTGAGCATATGTTATTATTATTTTTTTTAAGGTTTTCAAAATAACATTTATTTCTTAAAAGTTAACATGTGCATAATAGGAAACCAAAGAACACAAGAAGCAAAAAACAAAGCCATCCATCATCACAAGCAGTTTACCATTTGATGTGTCCTAGGTCTCGTTTGTGTACTGAAACACAACTAAGCATCCATTTTTGTATAATTAAGATCATAGTTATGTATCATGCTTTTTCACACATCATGAATATTTACCATTTCAAAGTCCCAAAGCTATGAGTATTTTGATAACCAAAAATACACTACACCAACTCAGTGTGGAAGGAAAAACAATGTAATCCTTTCTTGGCGACAAAAACTTCAGAAAAGACAAAAACAAACGGCAACAGACCTCTAGATAAAGATATCGGCAGAGTTATGATTAAAATACTACATTCCCTTAACGTTCAATTAAAAATGAGACATAAAGCAACACAGTACCCAAAGTAAAATGCTTTTAAGAGGATTCATGATCTGATCTAAACTATTAAAGTATTAGCAAGGAGGTATGCTTCCACTGAATCACTTAACAATGTATTCCTATAGTACAGCTAAGAGATGCACACATATTCAATGGTTATCATCAAAATATAAAAAGGAAATTTATGCTTCCTACTTCTAGGGCTTCAAACACACCTAAGAGTCATTAGAATAAGTCACGTGACTATGACTGGTGTCACAAATTCTCCGAACATTGGGTAGAACGTCTAGTCAAAACACAAAGAGAGAAAGAGAGATCATGCACCAACACATACGTTTTAATAACTTAACTGTAATAATGTGGAAGTGTCCCTCTGCAAAATATTTGTAAACTTAGCCTTCAGATGCCTTATTTCCTTTTCGTAACAAGCTCCTCAGACAATACATGCATTAGCTTCTCTTTCTAGGGAATGAAGACCTGAAGCCTGTCGTCAATAAAAATGGTTTTTCTAATGCCTATTTTCTTGTTCAGATTCCTAAATATTGCAAGTTTTCCTAAAAAGAAGAATACTGATTGAAAAAAAATTATGATCACATTTTACTTTGTCAGTGTTCATTCTTTTCAGACACTCAGCCCAAGGATATTCTATTAACGTAATGCAATCTGAGGGTGGTCCTTCTAAGATGAATGTGGTAGAGCTGTGATATGTTTATTCTGTGGAAAATCTATCTCAATCTCTAATTAGAAGCTTTTAAATGTTTTACTCCTCCTTCCTTTGTAGAAAGACTCCTGGCGCGGGGTGGGGGAGTTGGTTTTGTCTATAGAGATGTTATCCCACACCTGCATTTTAGTTTATGTAGAGTTCCAAAAATATACACTGCTTTGCTCACACTTACTGTACGCTTAAAAAGTTAATAGCTTTGGCAAACTGCAAAGGGCTTCAATTTGGAAAGTGCTAAATGAATATCTGAAAGATCTGGTTCAGCGCTGGGCCTTCTGAATACACCCTAGCCTGCGGCCAAGTCTTCACTGAGCACCACGTGAGAGGTACAGGCCTAAAGGCAGGGATAGAGGGGAGATTTTCAGGCTCCCATCCCGAGATCGGCTGTCGAAAAACTAGATCTGAGCTCAGTCCGGTTGACTCCCTCTGCTTCTTAAGGATCCACAGGATAATCTACCTCAAATTTGCTAACAAAGGCTCTATTCAGGGGCGTTTCCGCCAGCCTTGCAAATCTTCATCTTCCCGTTCCTAAGTGGGAGGGAAAGGAAGTGTTGCTGGTGGTGACTTATTTATCACGATCACATCCTATAAATATGTAACCGTTTTCAGCATCTGGACAAGATTCAGCTGCCTCTGGATGTGAACAGCGATTTCCCATATCGCTGAGAGGAAACCAGGGCTGCTGGTCCAGCAGAATACCGTGCTGGGCAAGTCCGAACATGATCTGCTGAGATGTAAGTCCTGATCAGAAAAAGGGCTGCAAACTCTTAGCAAGAGAGGGCAGGAATCGGGTTTCTTTCTGACCAGTCTGATGCAATCTGCCCCTGTGAACTGCTCAAATTAACTAAACACTGTGCTTTCTACAGACTTTCTGCAGACTGTCCTCCATCCTTTAAAGGGACCCTGGGTAGATTTCAAAGGTTCTGACAGACTGAAGCAGATTGTCTGAGGGCTTTATCACTACCCAGTTATGTTTTCATTTGTGTTTGAGAGGGATGCTTTCCAAGTTTAGGGTGACTAGGAAAGTCACCTGACCTGAGAACAGATTCAGCTAACATTATTTCCAATCTCTTGACCATGTGGAATTAAGTTTAATTATCAACACTTTCACTCTTGAAGGGAGATGTGCTCATAGAATCAAGAAGTGATCATTTCAGAAGCATACTTACCTAGAAAAAAATATCATGGTGTGAGTTCCTTGAGAGCATTATTTTCTTACAGTGACTTCTATCTTGGAAACTACAGTTCTGTTTTCTGGGGAGCCATTGTTATTTTTCATATTATTTAGAAAAGTTTCTAGGCTTAGGAAATGGAAATTGATAAAAATCCTGACTCAGGGGGTCATGGTGGATACAGATTTTAATAGAGCTATCCCCATTTCTAGCCCTAAACCTGGTTTAGCAGCTACGATAATCTCTCTTGAATCTCTGAATCAATATACCCCCAATATTAAGTTTGGATAAGCAATGTTTCTTGTGAAATGTAGCACAGGACTTCATCAAAATGATATTTTTGAATTAAAGAAATAACAGGAATTTTCAGCAAACGCATCTCTTCAAACTTATCGGGGAAGAATTTTAAACTCTCCTCATTGGAAGGTATGGCAGAAGAATCTGAAACAGCTGCTAAGAAACTTAAATGAGGTTCTAACCTGAAGAGACAGCTTACCTCTGGATTTTCTTCCAAACACAAAAGCCTTGCCCAGCAGTTGCCAAGTGGGCCTGTATAGATCTTCTAAGTCCAGCTGCCATCTATCTGGTTCAAGATACCGAATAAGATCTTCCAAGGTGCTAAAGGCAGTGACAGCATTGTTAAGCAGGTCCAGTGGCAAAGCTGCAGCGGGTAGCACGGAAGGACTCACAGTTTCTGTGAACTGCTGAAAGTAAAACGAATCCAGTGTCAGATGGCAACCGTTTTAAAAACGACGTGTTCCTTCTGGACTCAGGCACGAGGTTAGGTAGGCAGACTAAGGCCGAAAACACCTGGAAGTGAAATTGTATTCAACCCCGGTGAGCAGTAAACTACTTTGCAAAGACTTCATGCAGATGAACTTGGACGGAGTTGCTGTGGGAAAAGATTGTCAATGGGCAAGACATTCACTTTCCTTGCCACAAACCATGGTAGTTGTGGGGATCTGTTGTTTACACAAAACAGAAGATGCCTCCGTGGTTCAGTTATGGACTTAACAACGGAAGCCTTAATAGAGTTTACCAAATTTTTCTTTTGTTTTCAACTTTTCATCCTCCTCATTCTGGAAGATCACCTGGGAGTTATACAAATGTGTGTCAGAGGAATTAAAAATTTAATGTAAAGTAATTAACCCATAAAGAATAATAAAAAAACTATATAAGTGAAAAAGCTAAAGCCTTTGACATTGGAGTAGTTGTTAATCAATATAGAAAACACCCAAACCATAAAAGAGAACTTTGATAAATTTGCCTACATTTTTTGTAATAAACAGAGTTAAAATACAGACACTGGGAGAACACCTTGGCAAACCATATACCTGTCACAGGACAGAGTATACGGAAAAAACCAAACTCAATAGAAAATGGACAAATTCCAGACAAGAAGCTTGAATGGCCACTAGACATAGGAAAACATGCTAAAATTCATTAGTTATCAGAGAAATGCGAAACAAAATGAGCTATTTCACATACAAAAAAAGAGATACTATTTCGCTCACAGGAGATCGGCGAGGATTGAAAGGAAAGGACTGCCAAGGATGTGGGTAAATTGGAATTTTTCTGGTCTGCCTGCAGAAGTGAGGATGTATTGGTATCACTGTAGTTGATGTAACTGATGCACACAGGATACTAAAGTTGAAGATGGATATGTCCCATGTCCCCGTAATTCACTTTTGAGGTTATAGCCTTTTATTTGTGCACATGGAAATATGTGCACACGAATATCAATTCAACACAGTGTCAAAAGGAAGAAAAACTGAAAACCACCTAAATGCTCATGTATAGAACAACGGATTAAAGTACACCATTTTAAAAGGCAAAGCACCAGAAGGAGGTAATAATTTCAGGAAAAGTTCATTAAGAAACACCCTCCTCCCCTCCCCAATTTTTAAAGTGGACTAAAAGTGAGGAGTGGTAGATTAGAACTGAAATCAAAACAGGCAAAATAAATACAGGAACAAATGCTCCACTTAATTTTTAAAATGTATCTATTTGTTTATCTGCAGAAGAAGAAGAAAAGGGAATAGTATGGAATAAAACATTTATGTTGACTGACATTTATTATAGTAACGTTTATAATAACAAAAAGTTGGTCACAGTCTAAATTTACAATAGTGGAATAGTTAATGACCCTGCAGTCATAAACTGAAATAGTGGGACAGGCATTAAAAACGAGGCCCTCTAGCAAGACGTGGAGCAACCTAAGTGTCCATCGACAGATGAATGAATAAAGAAGACGTGGTACATATATACGATGGAGTATTACTCAGCCATAAACAAGAATGAAATAACGCCATCTGTGGCAACATGGACGGACCTAGAGATTGTCATAGTGAGTGAAGTCAGTCAGAAAGAGAAAGACGAATACCATATGACATCACTCATATGTGGAATCTAAAATATGACACAAATGAACTTATTTACAAAAGAGAAACAGACTCACAGACATAGAGAACAAACTTATGATTACCAAAGTGGAAAGCGGGCTGGAGGGGGAGGATAAAATAGGAGTTTGGGATTAACAGATACAGGATATTAGATATAAAATAGATTAACCAACAAGGACCTACTGTGTAGCACAGGGAACTCTATTCGATACCCTGTATTAAACTATAATGGAAAATAATCTGAAAGAAGATGTATATATATGTATTACTGAATCACTTTGCTGTACAGCAGAAATTAACACAACACTGTAAATCAACTATACTGCAAAAAAAAAAAATAATAAGGCCTTCTAGGAATTTTTTATTCAAAAAGAAATGCCTAGCATGTAGTAAAAGACAAGAAATCCGAGCTATGTAAACATAGCATTATTATACCATGATTTCCACATACATACATTGAAACCAGACAAAGAAAAATCAAGAGCGCCTAAAATGTGGAGTGTTCATCTATGGTTTTTTTTTTTTTTTTTTTTTTTTTTTTTTTTTTTTTTTTTTTTCTTTGCGGTACGCGGGCCTCTCACTGCTGTGGCCACTCCCCATTGCGGAGCACAGGCTCCGGACGCGCAGGCTCAGCGGCCATGGCTCACGGGCCCAGCCGCGGATCCTCCCGGACCGGGGCACGAACCCGCGTCCCCTGCATCGGCAGGCGGACTCTCAACCGCTGCGCCACCAGGGAAGCCCCACCTATGGTTTTAATGAGAACGGGTGATGTTCATTTTCTTCCTTATACCTACCCATATTTTCAGCATTTTCTATAATAAGCATGGATTCTTTCTAGAGATCAGGTAAAATT